>CM069906.1:29289731-29386691 GCA_036172215.1 Camellia granthamiana | reverse complement strand
TGTGAGCTAGGCCCCAAGTGAGTAATAACAGAATAAAGAAGTTAAATGAATGAAGTTCGATAATGTCTCAATACGATTCCCATTTCAATTCAATTCACAATGATCCAATAATAGCACAATAGCAATAGTCTTTTCAAATAATACATCTAATAGGGTAACAATATTTTGATATCAATGGGACGATAGAGGTCGATCAATAGGACCACGAGAGTCAATCAGTGGGACCGTGAGTGTCAATCAATGTTCAATAGTCAATGTGACCACGAAGGTCTAACATCAGAGATCTCTGTAATGATAGGCTATGGTATTGTTTTTCTCGGGCGAGGGCTAATGGACCATGGTATTGTTTTCCCCAAGCAAGGGCCAATAATCAATGGGCCATGGTATTGTATCCCCCGGGCAAGGGCCTCACTATTAGATGCTATGAACACAATTCAATGAAGAACTTCATTCATCAAAGGAAAACAGCATTCCAATAAACCAATCAAATAACAATTTCACAATTTTGAAACTAAATATAGTTTGAACATATCTTTATAAGGTTATTACTCACTGTGGGTTAAATCAACACTAGACCCTGGACGTCCACCTATACAAAAGACAAAGCAAAAACACGTTGAGGTTATATTTCAATTCAACGTTTAATCTCAATTCAATTCGCTTCTTGTATGCGTAGCTCGGCTTTTTCGCGCCCCCTTTCGGAAGCTCAGAAGAAGCCCTACAGTTCAAACTCCCGCAGTTCTGAATCTAATCTCGCAAGTGCAATGTGAAACTGATAAACACCAGTGAGTCAAAATCTGGCAAATCTTTTGGAAAATTGATTTTAGGATCAAAAATGCCAAAAATGGACTGCTTTGCCAGATATAGAGTCGCCACCTAAATATTTTTTTTTTTGGAGAAATTTAGAAAACCCATGACTCATGCCAAAGGCCACGTGTCCGTCATCACCAAAGTTGCCTCGGCTCGGGAACTTAGGTATGAGAGGGGAAGGTCATGAATTGAGCACCCCTACTCCCCCGATCAAAGATCAGCCTCTACTAATCATGCTATGACTTTTATTAACATTATGTGCTCTTGTTCCAGTTATTAGTCTACCTTTAATATGTGATGCGCACAAGCAAGTATAGACTAGTTTGCCCGAATTGGAACAATTCAATTTCATGTTTGTTTTATGAAAAGGGTTTGATTTTGCCACCTCAAGTGAGCTTAAAGTTTGCGAATTTGCCACTCAACAAAGTGCGCTTAAAGCTGTGAATTTGCCAATAGACATAGTGGGCTTAAACGTACATTTGTTGAATCGTTCCAATTCAAACAACAAGCCTTTATCCACAGGCACTCAAGCAGTTTAACAATTAAGCATTTAGCCTCATGGCAAGCATGATAGTCATGGCAATCACTCACACTCATGCAAGTATGCTAAAGCATTAAAAACTCACCTAGTACTCCAAGATAAGAAGATATGAGTTAGAAAAATATGCATGATTCCTAACTATGCAAAATGTCTAATGCAACACATGCGAAGAACGCAATTATTAGGCTCAGCTACTAATATGGCATATGAATCGATTTGATAACATGATGTCTAAGCACGTATTCAAAGAGGTATTGAAATAACGATGCAGTTTGAATAATGCACCGAGCCTTGGTGCATGCAATACAAGACGAATGGATGCAAGCATAAGGTATGCTAATTGAAACATGTCCCTATTCTAACCATCAAAAGTGGATAAATAAAAAGGAGAAAGACGTGGGGTTGGAAGACATATACATTATTACATTACGCTATCACAAAAAAGAGTTCGAATGAATAAGCTAACTAGCTAACTAAGCTAATTATTACAAAACTTGAACAAATAATTAACTATCTAAGCTAATTAATTAAGAATTTAACTAGGCTAAACTAATTAAATATTACAATACAAACTAATTTAATTAATCTAAACTAATTAGCTACAACTAATTAAGCTAATTTAAATATTACAACACAAACTAATTAGCTACAACTAATTAATTTACAACAAACGCCTAATTAAATGCTAATTTAAACTAATTAACTAGCTAACTAGTCTTGGGAAATGAGGGAAGCCCATGCATGCTCGGTTTTCACCCGAAGAACATCCGATGTCTACCCTCGAAAGCCTCTGTTTGCACAACCCTTGCACCGTTTCCTTCTCCAAATCAACTCTGCCATGCTTCACAAGCACACTGCCCAAAATTCACTGGCAGCCAGTAGGCCAGAAGTGGTGGCCAGCCGGCCACCACTAAGGGGTTGTCGTCCAACACTAATGGCCTGCCGACCAGTAATAGTGGTCGGTCAGCCGGCCATTGACGACTCATCTTTTCTTGCTGCAGCAGAGAGCAAACAGGGCAAAGAGAGAGCATTCTTATAGGTTGTATGTACTGTGTATCTCTCCTTATCACCAAAACATCTCGAAGGAGTGATACACTTGGTTCCAAAACCATCAATCAAGCAATTTCATTGCATGATGGCCAAAGAACCAAGGTGTACAAATTAATAAATGAACAAATAAGACCAAAAAGACCATCACCCTATCATCCATGATCAAGGGTGATGGAGACCTTGGAAACTTGGCACATTTCAGCACTTTGAGTATGAAATGCCCCAATTTTCCTCGTGTTCAATTAACGTCCGATTGAACACATCAAAAACAAAACCAATTTCTTATCTTGCACACTTTTAGTTTCAACTTGTTTACATATTTAATTACCTTTCCATTAATTAACCAATTAAGTCCATTGGTGAGAAGTCCTCTAAAGGGAAGGAAGTGTCAAATAAGGGGTAGTTTATGACAAGAGAGAGATATCATGTCGTTGGTAATGAACCCCCAAAAAAGGATTAAACAATTAAGCAATGAACCTCAATCTCAAGCTTAAACTATCCTAAGGTTGAAACAACCCTCAAAGCAAATAAAGAGTGAAGAAATGAGGGAGATTGCAAAGATTATAAGTGGTGAAATGAAGTGAGAAAAGAACTAAAACATGCAATCAACTCAAACAAGTGGTTCCTAAAGGCATAATACACCAAGCTTGTGAGGACTGTTACATTAGAGGCATGCAAAACAAGACTCAAATGGGGTGTCTACAGGGCATTCCGCCGAAGACTTCGAGCACTAAAACAAGCACAAAAAGTAACAATCATCGAATGCACGAGAGATGACGTCCAAGTCTTGGGGATAATCAAAAATGGGGTGTCTATGGTTGCCCTTCTTTGACAGAACTCGGAAGTCATGAAATGACGTGGGTGAATGTCACAGCCCAGAGACGACCCATTTTGACAAGCCCAAAAGACTTGGACAAACAAACAAGACAGAAAACAAACGGTTGTGCCCATAGGCTGCCTACGTATCCCTTTGCAAGGAATCAAACCAGCGTAGTTCTAGGGCGAAATGCAAACAATGCCAAATGTAAGAACATAACTTATGATCAGGCATTGAGGCTGTGCAACGAAACATTTAAATGCAAACACAATGCAATGAAAATGCCTCATTTAAACAAACCAAAAATAAGGTACAGCAACCTCAATCATGAAAAGAAGAGGAAATAAACACACCACGTGTGGGAAACACAAATCGAACCACATTTCATGCATAAAGGGTGTAAGAAAATTATGCAAGCTTAACTACGCATCGAACAGGAAAGGCAAAGGGCGACTTAACCATCGAGCGCACCCGAGGTTTCAACCGAGACCCTAACGCGTTGTACACGTGAGGTACGAAATGGTGGTGTGAACATCGAGACACACCCAAATGTTTTTAACCGAAGGGGTGGTGTGAACACCAGGACACACCCGAATGTTTTTAACCGAAGGGGTGATGTGAACACCGTGGCGCACCCAAATGTTTTTAACCGAAGGGGTGGTGTGAACACCGGGACGCACCTGACTGTTTTAACCGAAGGGGTGATCCTAACGCATCTCACGCGAGAGGAGGAAGAGTAAGGGGATGTGATTCGAAGGGCATGAATGAGTTTACCTGGAACTCCTCTAAATGAACCGTACTTACAATAACGTGCATTTCCAAGAAAGAAACTAAACAAGTGTAATTTAGTAGGAATGCATGTTCTATGCAATACAAACAACCGAGATACAATGTTAATGGCATGTTCTATGTGAGAAACAAAAGCATAAGCATATTCCATGCATGATTCGTAACAGGAGCATATTCTTTGCGTAACTCAAAAGTGGATGCATATTCCAAGCATGATTCAAGAGCGAATGCACATTCCATGCATAATTCAAAATGAATGCTATGATTCATGCATAAAAGCAAAATACAAGGTCATGCAATAACGTGAAATACATATACATGAAATGCATATTCTATACACCAATGGAGAAATGCATATTCATGCATCAAAGCGAAATGCATATTCCACGCAAGGTACAAAGCATAACAAAACAAATCCAATAGCAAACTTTCGGTTTACCTCCCGGAAGAGTTACAATATGTTTAAAGGATACATCTCGTTCATGTTGACAAGTGACGAACATTGCGCACCAAAAACACAGTTTTGAGCTTCCGCGGAGACATTCTGAACTCAACAGTGAACAATCCTCACACTTCTTGGAAACCAAGAACACAAAACAACATCAGGACTCCAGGGGAAGCCATAGGACACTTACCGGCCATGAAAGGAGCCCACCGGCCACCTACCGGCCTTCAATACCCTTTGTCGACCACCAATGTGGCCTGCCAGCCACCCGTGGTAGATTAAGGGTTTTTTGGTCCTTTTGGCTTTGATCTTTAAATATAAGGCTTGGAACTTCATTTCCACACAACCCCACATCCGAAATTCTTCCCTCTCTCTCTCTAGGTGCTCTTGTCTCTAGATCCGCGTTTTCTACACATTTTCCAACACCCCACGCGAAGTTTATTCGCTAAAACCTCTTTGTTTCCTTCACTTTGAACCAATTGAAATTTGATTTCGGCGCGTTTTCTTGGAGTTTCACTGTTCTAGGCTTGTTTTCCTTGAGTTTCTCTCGAGTTCTGTACACTTTTCCCAGCTTTGACTTTTTCTTCTACTCTCTCTCTCCTAGGGTTTGACCTTTTCCAAGTTTGCTCTTTTTTCATCCGTTTTTCTTCATTTTTTCACCACTTTCGCATCTTCTTTCTAGATGGTCGATGACCTACCCCATGATGGAGCTCCATTCGAGATTCCATCTCCGGCAAAGATGGAAGCCAAGCTTAAGCCTGGGATATTACCACTGGGAGCACACCCTTTTAATCCGACAACATACCATCTTCAGATACATGTGCTACTTCCCGGGGGGTATCAAGTACTTCAGAGCATTTGCGCGACGTGCACCAGAGGACCTCTTGCTACGAGAGCTGGACTCCCATTTGTCTTATGGTGCCACCGAGGTATGCATTGTATTCTCACATTTTCTTCAACGTACATTGCATTTCTTGCTTTAATTATATTAATTGCTTCATTTGTAATGCTTACACTACATTTCTTGCCTTAATCACACTCTTGCACTATATTTCTTGCACTGCCTTTTTGTCTGCCTGTTCTCATATCACTATATATCACTGCTCTAATCACAGGAGGACTCTCGCTCTATTAGGGGCTATGGAGCCACGTCTGCGAGGGACTGGTACATAGAGCTTCCTGCCGGAGTGCGCCACATCATTGACGAGGCCGGCTTCAGTTTATTCTGCATGGGGCTATCGTGCCATATTGCAAGTCTACTGTTTCTCGGTGCATTGGTGGAGCTGTGGTGGGATACCACTAACTCCTTCCACTTCTTCACCACCGGGGAAATGACAATGACTCCTTATGACTTCGCCATGCTCACGGGCATAGAAGTAGGGGGTAATCCGATCCCTTATGATATGGACATGGGCGAGTGGGAGGCCGCCTGGCTACACCTGCTAGGAGCACGTCCACCTCTCTTTCAACCAGGGATGGTACGATATAGCTGGTTCACCAAGCATTTCTGAGGGAGAAAGCCAAAGACACCAGAGGAGACCGAGCATTTTCGAGGGAGAGAGCCAGAGATCCTAGTGGAGACCGAGCACTACGCCTGAGGCTTTTTGATGTTCCTCTTTGGTACCACCTTGTTTGAGAATAGGTGGAATACCGTATGGTTGTATCTCTTGAGTGCCCTGGTGGACTTATCTCAGGTTCGGCTCGATGATTGGGCAGTGCTGGCCTTGCCACATTGTACGGCTATATGAACTCTACATCTTGTAGGAGGGGAGACAGAGTCAGAGGCTATTGGCGAGCCTGGGAGGTACGTTTCACATCTCTGGTTTACATTTTTTGTCTTCTATTTCTTTGCTTTCTGCTTTGCACTTTCTGTACACCGCATATTGTATTTTTTACATCTATACACTGCGTTTTCTGCATTGCACATTATACATCCTCTGTATCTGTACACTCTGCATGCTGCACTACACATTCTACTTTCTACATCTGCACTTGTACTTTTTGTACACTGTATACTCACTGTTGCCTTTTCCTTGCAGCTATGGGTATACGTATATTTCTCGACCCTTGCTCCAGAGCCAGAGGTGGAGATGCCTCCTGTTGTGCCATACTCTCACTGGTACGATGGCAGATGCCTACGGAGGACTCAGGAGACCTTCGCATTCTTTCGCCGGTACTTCGACACAGTAGCTGAGGGGGAGGTAATCCAAAACTCACAGTTATTTTTGCTTTATCAACAACTGACAATGACTAAGAATCTGTGTATACCCGTGTTTGCAGATTGCTTGGCAGCCTTAGGTGTTGATGCCGGCTGGAGTTAGAGATCAATATGCCGATGCCCGGGGGGCGTCCCATTTTTGACTTCTGCTAGAGGGCTCGATGTGTCGAGCTTGGTTTCTAGGTGAGCAATTCATGCGCCATACGATGGACTTGCCTGAGCCAGTAGTACCCATGCCTCCTCCAACATCTATGAGGGCCACGGCGAGTCTCTCCTTTCAGGGGATGATCCAGTTCACGGAGGGCTTGGATGCGGACTACGTCTGCAGGGAAGGGGATTATGCAGCCTTCATTTAGACACATCTGATGCCACCTCTGACTGGCGTTTGTGCTCATGTAAGCAGAGCAGTAGGTACCCCTACGGCAAGTAGGACTCGAGTGACAAGGGCCAGGACTAGAGGGGTCCCTCCCGCTAGGCAAGTTGCTGGCTGGCCAGAGCTTCCGATCGAGTTGACAAGCTGGCGGCATACCAAGGATCCCTACTAGGTTCCGATTGAGCCTGCGGCGGCCGGGCATGCACTTGTTGAGATTCGAGGCTCAACTCAAGTATGAACCACACTTTTCATTTGCACCCCATACTTCATTTCAGATATGTTCATTTGCAGATATTGATCATTCAAAATGCATTTGCAGGCATCTGTCAAGTATACAGGAGGTGCTCTTGAGTTGATAGCCTCGCTGATGAAGATGGTACAGAGGAGAGATGCACTACTTAGCCTCTACGGTATTCAGGTAATTTCTTCAGTTTTCCATTCCAGGCATCAAATTTCCACTAACATACTAACACTCACATTTCAACTGAAAACTTCCCGCATTATACTGATACACTGCATCGATACACTGTATCTGACACACTGCACTCACATACTGTATTCACACACTATATCTGACTTCTGCATATACTCATTCAGCACACTGTGCTTGCATCTGATACGTATACTGTAACTGATATGTGACAACTGTCTTTTCAGATTCCACCCATACCGATGGCACCAGCGACAGCTGTAGTACCTGCATCAACAGTATATCCTCTTGCAGCAGGGAGGAGAGAGAGACAGGCTCCGACACGCGGTCGAGGCAAAGCTAAGGGCACCGGAGCCGAGAGCAACCCTTCAGAGCCTATTCCAAGTGATAATAATACTGAGACAAGCGACTTTGAGGAGGTAGCGAGTCAACATTTAGATTCATCTTAGAGTGGAGGCGATGACGCCGGCTCGAGTTCCAAAAGTGGAGGCGATGCCGAGGCGGGCTCTGAGGCGGAGAGCGGAGATGACGCCGGCTCGAGTTCTAGTCCAGATTCAGATAGTGGCGCCGATGGAGACAGTGCCCCAGAGTCCTCTCCTTCGAGGAAGAGGACGAAGAGGGTTTCTCGAGCCTGAGGTGGCCAGCGTTGATTTTTTGTATTTTGCTTAGTTTCTTTCTATTAGCAGTATTAGCACATGTATAGCTTTAGGAAGTTCTATTTTGCTTTTAAAACTTGCACTCCTCTTTTGTAAAAAGCCATGATCGAAATAAAACTTGCAATTTTATGAAAAATGTGTTGTATTTTGCATCATGAGCACCATATATGCATGAAATGGACAGGGAATTAAAATGGCCAAGAACGTTTGATTAAAACAAGACGCTTAAATCGGGTAGCGAACCAAACAACAACCAAAATACAAAATGCAGCATGCAACTCGATAAGCAACACAACAACAACTCGATAAAACAACACAACTACAACTCGATAAACAATGCAAAACAACACAAATACAACTCAACAAACTTGCTAAAACCAAAAAAAGACTCAAAACAAGATGCTAAAACACTCAAAGAGCAAAACAAAACACTTGCTTCTAGCACTGTTCAGCACAACGGTAGACAGTAAACTTGAAAGGAAGGGTGCCGACTAGAATATGGATTTGCTAGCTACCCAAAGAGGCCTGCCGACCACCAATGTGGCTTGCCGTCCATCAGTAGTGGTCGGCCGGCCACCAAAGTGAAGAACCTCCAGATTGTTGACACCTAGCTTCCACTCACTGCCTTATCTTCTACAAAAGGTTGAGCTTTGTGATCTCTTCATTTTAGCTACAAATTCATCACAAATGGAGCCATTTTTCATCAAAAAACTCTCAGATTGGATTACAACTTTAGACGGCTCAGAAAAGATGAATTTTCTGGATTTCTTCTAAATGCACTTTTCCCGCTAAGTCGTTCTTTGCTTCGTTTTCTGTTCCTTCATGCCGCAGCCAGATGCTAGAACCCAATTACATATGTCTTTAGCTTCGAAGGACAAGAAATGTGCCCAACAATCAAAGAATTTCAAATGTTAATGGAATCTCGGCATGATGAGGAAATCATTCCTCAACCTCATTTCGGCCACATCCAAGCTTTGGAACGGATGTGTGGGCTCACACTACATAAGGCTCGACTTTTAGTTCACAACGGAGAGCTGGACATTCGCAGCCTTATTCATCGATTTTTTGAGGACGGTGACAGAAGTAATCTTCTTTGGCGGGGTTTTCGGCAACACACCCTTTGCTTGTGTATGCTAGCACATTTCCCTCTTGCCCCTAGTTTCGGAGGGTCTAGCATTCGGCTAGTTGAAATGGCCCAAGGTTTGAAAGAGGGCAAGTGTGGCATCGGCTTGGTACTGGCCGAGACTTTGATGGGCTTAGACACATTCCATCAGCAAAAGACTACCAAATTCGCAGGAAGTCCACTACTCCTTCAGGTAAATGTTTCCCACCCTTTCTAATATGTGTTTCTCACATCACTCCGCACTCAAGCCCTATTTTTCTCTCAAAGCCCTTTTCTCACTTTTCTCTCAATATACATTTCTCTATTCTTCAATCTATCTTTTCTTTTATCCCTTCCCATGTGTGGCTAATGGACAAGCTGAAGGTAGTGGATTGCCATGTATACTCAGCTCGAGCATACTTCTTCCGCCAATAGCTAGTGGATTTCCCGAATAAGGGATGGTGGTGCCACTGGATGTGCAACAGGTCTGCTGCTGACATTGCTTGGCGTTGCCCTTGGCTTAACCTAACCGAAATGAGCTACAACATGACTCGAAAACCTGGTATTCAGTTAATCGGTTTGACACACTGCGTATTTTACTTTCTATTCCGGTTCAAGTGTCAGTTTGGACATGATCAAACTTGCCCAGAGGAGGGGGTAGAGTACTCGGCTTCATTCCCGATCTGTCGTTCACATTTGGCTAGGTACCTCACTACTTAGAGGACGAGAGAACTTCTTACTCCTGCCCCCAGTTTCAATTGCGCCCTCTCTGGTGAGTGCCTGACTTGGCTCGAAGATGAGGCACAAACCGGGCCCACTTTAGCATCAGAAGCTTCCACGAGCATGAGTAGGGGATGCAGGATCACTTGACTCATCTATGCCCCTAGTTTATTGCTTTGATCTTTACTTTTCAAGTTTTTTGAATGTAATAAAAGAAACTTTGATTTGTATTGAGAGTTAGAGAACTTTGTATTGAAATCAATGAAATTAAAGTTGTGAGCACTGAAAATTCTCCTTTTGGTCCAAAAATGGTCTAAGTTATAAAAGGTAAAATTTGGGCAAAGTGAACTTTTATCAAAACTTTTCAAAACCATTTTCAAAAAGGATCACCACTTGACACACACGAAATCTATCCTTGAGACGTACAACCCTGAATCCAAAGATCACAAATTGCCCCTTGATTAAATAACATTGCTCAACACTGTAACTAGTTCTTAGAATAAAGATCACAACCAAACTCTCAGATAAAGAACAGACAAAGATGACCTGATCAACACATGGACAGGACAGTTGAATTGGAGGTGTTTACGGCCGAACTTCAGGATGAAGTTGCCTACATATCCCGAAGATGGGGATCAGGCCTTACGTAGTTCAATTTGGGTTCACTCGGGTATTAACGCTCTCCTTTTGTGCTCTAACTTTTGCCAAGGTCGCCCTTTAGGGTTTTCAACCTTGCGAGCTCGATTTTTCTGTATTTCCAATTTTTTTGTGCTCTAACTTTTGCCTAGGTTGCCCTTCTGGGTTTTTGGCCTAGCGAGCCTCTCAGGAATAGTATTTCTTCAACTTGTCCATGTTGATTGGTTGGGAAAATTCTACGCCATCCAAGTCCATGAGAATAACAGCTCCACCCGGCCAGATAGTTTTGATGATGTAAGGACCAATCCAATTGGGTGTGAACTTGCCCCTAGGGTCATATATGGGAGCTCGGTTGTCTTTCAGCACCAAATCCCCTTCTTTTTGATTCTAGGACTTAACCTTCTTGTTAAAAGCCCTGGCAATCCTCCGTTGATAACCCTGAACATGGTACAATGCTTTCAGCCTTCTCTCATCAAACAACATCAGCTCTTCGAACCTGCTCTATTGCCTTTCTATCTCTGCTATTTGACACTCAGCCATGACTCGTAGTGACAGGACTTCTATTTTGATTGGCAAAATAGCTTCCATCCCATAGACAAGAGAGTAAGGAGTTGCCCCTGTAGACGTCCGGATTGAAGTTCTATAGCCCCAGAGTGCAAACAGCAATTTATCTGGCCAATCCCTGTAAGTCTCAACCATCTTTTGCAAAATAAGCTTAATGTTCTTGTTGGCGGCCTCAACAACTTCGTTGGTCTGCGGTCGATATGTAGATAACTTATGAAAAACCACATTGTATTTCTCCAGCAAGTCGATCACTTCTTTGTTGAAATGGGAGCCATTATATGAAATAATCTTGTTTGGGACTCCATAACGGCAAATGATGTTGTTTCGGATGAACTTAGCCACATACGCTGCTTTCAACACTACGTAGGACTGAGCTTCCACCCACTTTGTAAAGTAGTCAATTGCCACCAGAATGTATTCATGCCCATTTGACCCTTTTGGTGTAACTGTGCCGATGACGTCGATTCCCTAGACTGAGAAAGGCCTTGGTGAAGTTATGTTGTACAGCTTCGACAGCGGGATGTTCATGCAATTAGCATGAATTTGGCATTTATGGCATCGCTGAACAAAACTGATACAATCCTCCTCCATAGTAGACCAGTAATAACCTTGCCTAAGAATCTTCAGGGCTAACATTACTCCATTCATGTGCGCTCCGCACTCTCTCCCATGGATGGCCACCATTAGGCGTTTTGACTCCTCTACTTCAACACACAACTTGTGCATTCCCAGATGACCTCTCTTGTATAGTTTACCTCCGCAGATGATAAATTGAACAGCCATCCACCGTATCGCTCTCTTATCTTTGGCATTTACCCTTGGTGGATAAACCTCCTTTGCCAAGAAGTTCCAGATATCATAGTACCAAGGGTTTTGATCTTGCGCTTCATCGATTGTGGTGATAATCTCATAAGCTGGCGTATATCTCTACTCAATGATGATCGGACGCATCCAGACTCCAAGAGGGTCAACGAACTTGTTGGAAGATAGAGTTGATAAGGCATCAGTGAAACTGTTGTTCTCTCTTAGTAGATGCGTGAAGGTCAGCTTTTCAAATCTGGGAATCAGAACGTCCAAGGTCAGGTGATAGATCTTTATCTTTTCTTCTTTAACCTTCCAGTCTCCATTTGCTTGAGACACAACTAAGTTCGAGTCCCCGATTACATCCAACCTTTTTCCCTCTAGTTCCAAGGCAGCTTCCAAACCAACAATACATGCCTCGTATTCTGCTTTATTATTGGATACCTTGAACCGAAGTTTAAAGGCTAAAGGTATATGGGAATTGTTGGGTGCTATCAGCAACCCATCTATCCCATAACTGTATGGATTAGATGCTTCGTCAAAGTACATTGTCCAAATCTCTTCCTCAACTTGCAAAATAGCTTCATTTGGGAACAGGTATTCTACCACTTTATCCCCTTCCACTGGGTGATCTGCTAGGAACTCCGCTACAGCTCTCCCCTTGACCGACTTACAAGTGACATACTTCAGATCAAATTCAGAAAGAAGAAGCAACCAATGAGCTAGCCTACCCGTAAGTGTTGGTTTTTCAAAGAGATATTTGATAGGATCTAATCTTGAAACCAGAATTACAGAGTGAGCTAACAAGTAGTGCCTCAACTTCCTGGTAACCCATACCAAGGCTAAGGAAGCTTTCTCCAGTGGGGTATAACAGGTCTCATAATCCACCATTTTCTTACTCAAATAATAGATGGCTTTCTCCACCCTATCCTCAGATTCCAAAGCAAGCATACATCCCATTATTGTGTCCATTACTGACAGATACAAAATCAAAGGCTTCACTGGCTCTGGTAGCGACAACACAGGCAGATTCTGAAGATACTGCTTGATCTGCTCAAAAGCGAATTGACATTGATCATCCCATTGTAATATTTTTCCTTTCTTTAGGATACCAAATAGTGGTTCACAAGTCAAGGTTAATTTAGAAATAAATCGTCTTATGAATTGTACTTTACCCAGAAAGCCTCGCACTTCCTTTTCAGTCCTTAGTGGTGGCATTTCTAGGATGGCCTTGATTTTGGAAGGATCTACCTCAATGCCCCTCTGTGTGATCAAGAAACCCAGCATTTTCCCTACTGTTACGTCGAAAGTACATTTTTGTGGATTCAACCTCAGTCTGTATTCTTTGATCCATTGAAAGAATTTCTTCAAGGCGGTGAGTGGCCCTTTCTTTCCTTGGACTTCACAATCATGTCGTCCACGTACACCTTGACCTCTTTGCGGATCATATCATGAAGAATTGTGGTTGCAACCCTTTGATAGGTAGCCCCAGCATTCTTCAACCCAAATGGCATCACCCGATAGTAGTAGGTTCTCCACAGTGTAGTGAAAGCAATTTTCTCTCTATCCTCAAGCGCCACCAGAATTTGGTCATACCCAGAAAATCCATCCATGAAGGAGAGCAATCATGACCCACAGTGAAATCCACCAATTCATCTATGTGCGGCAAAGGGAAGTCGTCCTTCGGACTAGCTCTATTCAGATCCCTGAAGTCCACACACACTGGAATTCTGTCATCTTTCTTTGGCACTAGGACGATGTTGGCCAACCAAGTCGGATACTCAGATACTAGCAAGAACCATGCGTGTATCTACTTGGTGACCTCCTCCTTGATCTTCAAAGCCCAATTTGAGCGTATTCTCCGTAACTTTTGTTTGATAGATCAGGCCTCAGGGTTAAAAGGGATCCGATACTGTACAATCTCAAGATCGATTCCAGGCATGTCTTCATAGGACCACGTGAAAACATCTTTGAAATCTTTTAATAAAGTGACTAAGCGCTCATGCTCCTCCGAAGACAATGTGGACCCGATCTGGACCAGACGCAGATCCTTCTCAATACCGACATTAAAAGCAATGATTTCATCAGCAAGGGGTTTTGAAAACCTCTCCTCCTCCTAATTAATCAAATTTTTCAAAACTACAGAAATTCCTTCCTTATCACTTTCATTAAAATTTTGAAAATCCTGATTAATGCAATAGACAAGCGGCGCAAAGAAATATTCGTAATATGCTGTGGCATTCTCATTCACAAGGTCAAGCCCATCTAGTTCTCCAGTTACAACTGACATAAAGGAAAAAGAAAAGGATGACCTGGACAAAACCCTGGCATCCGAGTTATGAACCCTAGGAATACCGGACCTAGACTCAAAAGTGCTGAAATCTGATCCCGATTCCACAGACTCTGTGGAATCAGATGCTGGCTTACTACCCAACTCAGAACTACTAGACAGGTAGCCCTCTTCTAGCTGCCAAACGAGAGATTGTGCGTCAAATGCATCCAAAATGCTACTAGAAGGGTTCACACCCGGTTGGTCCCCGATTATGGACATGGTCAGGTTATCCCCCACGCTCTCTGAGTCGATCGGAGGATCCAAAAGGAGACATGCCAATGCCGCTCCTACTTCAAGCTCGTTGCTGTCGAAATCATTTTATGTGCTCCATTCAGCTTCAGCAGTAATTGGCTCAGCCTTTTCCTCTATATCACTGTCTTGCAGCTGCAAGTTAAAGAAAATCTCAAAGATAAGAACCCGCTGCTTCTCAAAGTTAAACCAGGGTTCGGGGAAACCATAGAATGGGAAGTCTTCACTGTCCCGAACAAAGTGACCATTCAGAGTTCCCCAGATTGGTCTGTGCACAAGCTCATAGCGCTTCCTGGTCTACTTAGATCTGGCTTTGCCGACCATCTATTTTGCTTTCCTAACCATATCCTCTTTGGTGGGCGTATAGCCAAGACCAAAGGCATGTGGGTTATGTGGCACATCGGCCAATGTTGTGACGCCCTTCCAGCCACTTCTTCCTAATCCCATTCTTGGCACATGTTGAAACTTGTTCATGAAGTAGATTGATTGGGCACTGACATACAAGCCCTCATCCACTGCCAATATGGTTTGCACTACTGGGGCCTCAGCTAGAGTGAACCTGGAAAGGAACAAATCCTCTTTGCCATGAACGATTTTTAGCACAGGTGTAGTTACCTCTGGCGGAGGATGTATAGATGAATTTCCAAACACAATAGCCACCCCATTTCCATGGGGGTATCTCAGCATTTGGTGGAGGGTAGAGGAGACAACTTTTACCCAGTGCAGCCATGGCCTTTCTAGCAATAGATTGAAAGTGGCCGGCACATCCAAGACATGGAACTCAATATCCTGTTGAGCTAGGCTCACTTGAACACCGATCTATACTGTGCCCATCACCTCTCTGCTTGTATTGTCATATGCCCGAATCACCTGGGTTGTAGGAACAAAATCTGTTGGTTTTAGACTGATGGCATAGGCTGTACGCGATGGGCAGACGTTGATAGTTGACCCTGTATCGACCAATACCATAGGAACCCATTTTTCTCTACACTTTACTGATATGTACAGAGGTTTGTTGTGCGCTGAGCCTTTTGGCAGCAGTTCCTTGTCTAAGAAGGTTAGAGTTGGCGCAATACCTCCCGGGAAAATCAACCCCACAAGCTGCTCAGGAGTCGTGTCAATGGACAATTTGGCATTGTCCATCACTGATAGCACAGCCTGTTGATGCACCCTAGAAGCCATAAACAGACCCCAGATTATCAGCCTTGATCTTCTTCAGTTGTTTCAGCACTGCTTCTTCTTCCAACTGTTTTTCCCTCTGCTTCTCCACCTCTTTATCTTTCTCGGAGGCTTCAACTTGATCCAAATGTGGGGGTTTGAAATAACGCCTACTTCTTATCATGTGGTCAACCTCTTTAGAGCACTAGGTGTTGTCGGGCAAGTCTTCACCCCAATCTTCATCGGTGTGAGCCAAAAGCAGATCATCATCCTCCCACCATGCACCTCTGGGAACCGACAAACAATTGTCCGGCTCCGAGCTGATCATTCTCCCATTAGAAACATCCCTCGTAGGGTGTTGACCTGTTCCAGCTTCCTGTTTGTCTCGACCCATTTCTTTTTCAAACCACTTAAATGCGGCTTCTTCTTTTGTATCAACGGTACTTACGGCGCCCAGTTCTTAAGCTAAATTCTTAATACTGGTGCTCTCCGGCAGTTTCCCCTTGTTTTCGGCCATTCCAACCATTGCAGCTATTATAGCTTCATTTTCTTTAGGTTTTGATTCAGTTTCTTCCTCTCGGTCGAGTTCATCACTAAGCCACCCGGAGTTGTCTGTCGACCCATTCAGATCAAACTAGTCAATCTGCACGTCCTTCTGATCTTGTTCATCGTAGAACTGCAGATTGTCTAAGTCTTTTCCAGCTCCGCTAGGTCATCCAGACCTTGACTTGGACCATCCTCTCTAACCACACTGACCTCCACTACTGTCGGCAATGCCACTTTAGTCTTGGCTTGATTAACTGGTACTATGTAACAGCACAGGTCATACACCCCCTCAGATAAATCCGCAGAGCTCTCAAGCAATGAGCTGACACTCTCCTCCAAGGCTAACCTTCCTCCTTCTGCCACTGTCACCACCACGGGTTCAAGTTGAAGTATGGATGTGTCCATTATGCACAAGTCCGTGCTTTCAAGGATGAAGAAGGCCGATTTGGGTAAGTGAGAAGGGGTAATATATGCGCTAGGGTCAAATAGGATGGCCAGTGTATGCATTAGATTTAGGTTCCAGGGTGGGGAAACTTGGTTGTGGGCTAGAAGAGGGTTGGTAGTCACATTTGGCTTTTGGGGTGATGCTATCACCTTGTTATCGATGAGATCTTGAATCTCATGACGCAACTTATAACATTAGTCGGTGTCGTGACCGTGCTGCTGGTGAAAAGTGCAGTATTTGGCCGGGTTGTGTTTTGGTGGGAGAGGATGGGGTAGTAGTGGGCGTTGTTCTAATGGTTTAAGATGCCTCTTTTTTATTAGCACCCTCAGAGCTTGGGATAAAGGCATATATAATGGCAGTCTTAGGTGTTGTGGTGACAGCATTCACACCAAATGGTCGTGCAGTTGTGCTTCCACTCGTGGTTGCATTGGAACAGCGTGGGAAAGGCCTCTTAGGCAACTCTTTTTCATCGGTTATCAACCCCTGTTTCATTGCATCTTCAATCTGAACCCCTATCTCGTATAGCTCAGTGAATGTGAACAATGGCAAGACAATCATCTTCTGTAATAATTTCCCTTGCAGATTGCGAACCAGCATTCTGATTTGGTCCTTCTTGGATGGCCTGGTAGTCATCATCGAAGCCTTGGCCCTCCATCTCATTACAAAGTCCGAGAAGCCCTCCTTTGGCTCCTGGCGGGTTACCTCAAGATCACGAGTTGTGACCTTGATCTGGGTATTGTAGGAGTACTGTGCGATAAAGGTCTCAGCCATTTCCTCCCAGCTTAATTTCACAGAGTCCTCTAGTTTTGCATACCAGATAGCCGTTATCCCTGACAAGGTCCGGCCAAAAAGAGACAGCTTTTGAAGTCTGGTGAGGCCCATTGGCCGCAAGATGTCTGAGAATAACTGCAGAAGGACAATGGGATCCTCGTAGCCATCAAACCGGTCTATGTGTGGCATTTTGAATTAGCTTGGCAGAGTTACTGTAGAGTCAGTGTATCTATCTTCGATGTCAGGGATTGAGTTCACACCCTATGCCCACTTGAAAAGTTTCTCCAGCTTGTCGACCTTCAGTGTGGTGGGGTCAACCTTGAATTCAAATGGCGCCTCAATTTGGTACACTGGTGCCTTAGAGGCATGTCGTAGAATAGGGTCTACCGGGTTACCCAAATTCTCTTGGACATTGACAGTAACTCTGGGTGTTGGAATACCCACTAGAGGTGCATGAGATGCAGAAGCTACTACCGGCTATGGTTGCTATTGTTGCAGCCTGTTTATCACTTCTGCTTGGTGGGCTGTAACTTCGGCTTGGTGGGCAGTATCTTGCTGTATGGTTTCAATGGTTTGTTGGAGATGACGAAGCAAGTCTTCCATGCTAACCAGGGGATGTTGAGCCATCGAAACTAGCGAATAATCTCTTACTGGAGTGGAAGTAAAAGACTGAACCTGACTGGATGCAGGTGAAGTAAAGGACAACTGCTGGACTGGTTAATTATGCCTAACCCTCCTCCGTCTTGTAACTGGTGGAAGTGAAACAAACACTGGTTGTCCCCTAACAAGATCCCTGGATCTGTAAAGTCTCCTTACATGAGTCCAAAGTGCTTGGGGGATAACAGAACTATCCAAAGCAATTGTGATAAACTACCTTGTAAAAAGAAATAAAGCAAAAAGGAATACAAAAATCAGAAACCGCACAGCACCTTAGCTTAGATGTGAACAAGACACAGTTGTAATCATAAGTTGTAGAACCGCACTCAACACTGACTTCTGCCCCCAAATTTGATACCCAAACTTGCAACTGATATGTACGTTCTTGTAGAGTTTCACTCTAAAAGCACATAACAGTTAAGTGAGAACCAAAACACCCCTATGAGGGGGTAGGGTTACCCTGTCCTAGTTTTGTCAGGAACTAGGGTTCACTATTCAAGCAAAATGGTTTCACACAATCCTGAATTTGGGTAAGCAACCTGTCCTAGTTTGGAATAGTCTCTACGGCTTTCGATATACAACTAGGTTGATTGGTCAAAAAGGGTACCTCAGCAAGACTACCTAATATACCTCTCACACCTAACACCGAGAAGTGAAAGAAGGATCAAACGGTATGATGGTAGTCCAAATCCAAGGGTTGTGTTCCCATCGTGGCAGAGCCCACAACCGGTCAGTCTTTTGGCAAGCTTTTCCAAGCAAGCCTCCGGCAAACCATTCAGGAAGAGCAGATGGCAAACATAGTGACTTAGGCGCACCAATGCAAATACAAATGCAATGAAACACATAACTGTAGATAAAAATATCATATCACGAGTTCAAGTCAAGTTCTCTAAATCCTTAACAGATCGCCAGAAACTGTAGCTCGGCTTTTCCGCACCCCCTTCCGATAGCTCAGAAGAAGCCTTACAATTTGGACTCTCGCGATTCTGAATCTAATCTCACAAGTGCAATGTGAAACAAATAAACACCAAAGAGTCCAAATCTGACAAATCTTTTGGAAAATTGATTCTACGATCAAAAATGCCAAAAATGGACTACTTTTCCATATACAGAGTCGCCACCTAAATATTTTTTTTTTTGGAGAAATTTAGGAAACCCATGACTCGTGCCAAAGGCCACGTGTCCGTCATCACCAAAGTTGCCTCGGCTCGGGAACTTAGGTACGAGAGGGGAAGGTCATGAATTGAGCGCCCCTACTCCCCCGATCAAAGATCGGCCTCTACTAATCATGATACGACTTTTATCAACATTATGTGCTCTTGTTCCGGTTATTAGGCTAGCTTTACTATGTGATGCGCACAAGCAAGTATAGGCTAGTTTGCCCGAATTGGAACAATTCAATTTCATGTTTGTTTTGTGAAAAGGGTTTGATTTTGCCACCTCAAATGGGCTCAAAGTTTGCGAATTTGCCACTCAACAAAGTGCGCTTAAAGCTGTGAATTTGCCAATAGACATAGTGGGCTTAAATGTACATTTATTGAATCGTTCCAATTCAAACAACAAGCCTTTATCCACAGGCACTCAAGCAGTTTAACAATTAAGCATTTAGCCTCATGGCAAGCATGATAGTCATGGCAGTCACTCACACTCATGCAAGTATGCTAAAACATTAAAAACTCACCTAGTACTCCAAGATAAGAAGATATGAGTTAGAAAAATATGCATGATTCCTAACTATACAAAATGTCTAATGCAACACATCCGAAGAACGCAATTATTAGGCACAGCTACTAATATGGCATATGAATCGATTTGATAACATGATGTCTAAGCACGTATTCAAAGAGGTATTGAAATAACGATGCAGTGTGAATGATACACCGAGCCTTGGTGCATGCAATACAAGACGAATGGATACAAGCATAAGGTATGCTAATTGAAACATGTCCCTATTCTAACCATCAAAAGCGGATAAATAAAAAGTAGAAAGACGTGGGGTTGGAAGACATATACATTATTACATTACGCTCTCACAAAAAAGAGTTCAAATGAATAAGCTAACTAGCTAACTAAGCTAATTATTACAAAACCTGAACAAATAATTAACTATCTAAGCTAATTAATTAAGAATTTAACTAGGCTAAACTAATTAAATATTACACTACAAACTAATTTAATTAATCTAAACTAATTAAATGAGTACACTAATTAGCTACAACTAATTAAGCTAATTTAAATATTACAACACAAACTAATTAGCTACAAGTAATTAATTTACAACAAACACCTAATTAAATGCCAATTTAAACTAATTAACTAGCTAACTAGTCCCGGGAAGCGAGGGAGGCCCATGCATGCTCGGTTTTCACCCGAAGAACATCCGCTGTCTACCCTCGAAAGCCTCTGCTTGGACAACCCTTGCATTGTTTCCTTTTCCAGATCAACTCTGCCATGCTTCACAAGCACACTGCCCAAAATTCACTGGCAGTCGACAGGCTAGAAGTGGTGGCCACCCGGCCACCATTGAGGGGTTGCCATCGAACACTGATGGCCTGCCGGCCAGTAACAGTGGCCGGTCGGCCACTGATGACTCATCTTTTCTTGCTGCAACAAAGAGCAAGCAGGGGAAAGAGAGAGCATTCTTACAAGTTGTATGTACTGTGTATCTCTCCTTATCATCAAAACATCTCCAATGAGTGATACACTTGGTTCCAAAACCATCAATCAAGCAATTTCATCGCATGATGGCCAAAGAAACAAGGTGTACAAGTTAATAAATGAACAAATAAGACCAAAAAGACCATCACCCTATCATGCATGATCAAGGGTGATGGAGACCTTGGAAACTTGGCACATTTCATCACTTTGAGTATGAAATGCCCCGGTTTTCCTTGTGTTCAATTAACATCGGATTGAACACATCAAAACAAAACCAATTTCTTATCTTGCACACTTTTAGTTTCAACTTGTTTACACATTTTAATTACCTTTCCAATCATTAACCAATTAAGTCTATTGGTGAGAAGTCCTCTAAAGCGAAGAAAGTGTCAAACAAGGTGTAGCTTAGGCCAAGAGAGAGATATCATGTTGTTGGTAATGAACCCCCAAAAGAGGATTAAACCATTAAGCAATGAATCTCAATCTCAAGCTTAAACAATCCTAAGGTTGAAACAACCCTCAAAGCAAATAAACAGGGAAGAAATGAGGGAGATTACAGAGATTATAAGTGCTGAAATGAAGTAAGAAAAGTACTAAAACATGTAATCAACTAAAACAAGTGGTGCCTAAAGGCATAAAACACCAAGCTTGTGAGGACTATTACTCTAGAGGCATGCAAAACAAGACTCAAATGCAATAAACTACCAAAAACAGAGATAAAACAGTCTAAAATAAAGCCTAAAACATGCTGCAATTAAGCTACAAAAGGCTAGAAAATAAAGCTAACACATCGAGCTAACTAGGCTAGCAAACAAGACACAAGGAGGAGAGGCTAACCCCTCCAATTTTGGACTTCAAAACCTAACTTTTCCCACTGAAAATACTCTGAAATTCAGTGCCAAACCTCCAATGAAAGATAGTTTGAAAGTGGGAAACAAAGGTGAAAAAGCCTTAAAAGCAAGGAATAGAGAAGGGTGAGACACCCCCTTAACCTTAAATGGCCTAAAACACCAATTTCAGCCCACAAAAACAAAGGTTTTTATAGCTCAAAAACAGCCCAAAAATAGTTTGAAAATATTGGAAAACAAGTATACTAAAGCACAGTAAAGAGGCAAATGTTATACCTTTTGAAGCAAAGCTCAATCTTAGGCACTAACTCAAGCCAAAACCACTTTCAAGAGCTCCAAGGAGGCTTCAAGGAACCTCAGCTCAAAGATGATCAACTTTGGTTAAGGTAGTGTATGCAAAAGTGTAGTGTAATTAGGCAAGCTTTTATAAATTTGCAAGAGAGAGAGAGAGAGAGAGAGAGAGAGAGAGAGATTTTTGTTCCAAATTTTCTAACCCTCAAAAATGGGGGAGGAGACCCCATATATATAGATAGACAAGCATTTGGCTGAGAAAAAACCATCCATACACGTGTACGGAGATGAGACCAATTATGCCAACAGCTAAAGCAGTTGTCAACAAAATAACGAGTAATGACGTCCAAGTCTTGGGAATGGTCAAAAATGGGGTGTCTATAGTATGTTTCTACATCAATTCCTTATTATTGATGTCTTAATCAATGTCTAAGAATGCTCTAATAAGCATGAGGGTGCAACAATGCACCTATGAAAGCTTTTCGAAAGTTGCTAAAAATAGGGTGTTCGCTCGAGCGCACACTTTGTCGCTCAAGTGGTCCATCAATATGCAAAGGGTTCGCTTGAGTGCACTCTTGGTCGCTGCGGTTGTGTGTAAAGATTGTAAAAGTACTGGATGCACAATTTTCACACTCGACGGTCAGTCGATAGTCGTTCGAGCCAAGTACTGAGTAAAACGTGGGTTCGCTTGAGTGCGCACTTGGTCGCTCAAGCCAATATGCAATTGTCTACAAAACCACTGGGAGTTTAAAATGTACACTCGAGTGACACTTCCATTGCTCGAGTGAATTGCTCGAATTCTGGAATTTCCATAATTGTGTTTGAAGTTCAAACTTACACCTTAATGATTCAAAATTTGCATGGTTGGTACAGAAACATGGTAAATCATTTTAGAACATGAAAACATAATCAATTTGAAACCAATTGCTCATAATCATGCTCCAAATTCCAAATTCAAACTTAAACTATAAGCTTGAAACCATGCATAACATGAACTGCACTCATATCTTTTCAAAACTCCTATGTATGAGATGAGAAATGTTAGAACTATGAAAGATCTTCGAAAATGTCAAACATAGCTTCATGCATGTGGAAAATTTCATGGAATTCAAACTCAAATTGGTGATTCATGCATGCATGTACACAATCATGCTCAATTCTTCCAAATTCACGGTACGTATAGCTTCCTCTACACAATTACATGCAAATGAACTTAGGAACTTGATGAATTCAACTGCTATATGTTACATTTTCAAAGTTTAAGGATGAATTTCATACCTAGAGTTCAATTCAAGTGAAATCATAGCTCAATTCTTCAAGTCTTCTACAAATCTTTACAATTTTCACCTTTCTCTCTCCAAACTTGTTGAATTCTCAAGTCTCTCTCTCTAGTTTTAGCGCAAGAGTTAGAGAAATGAGCTCCTAAGCTCAATTAACACATATATATACAAGTTGATTATGCCTCACTAATTACATGTGATTAAGACTAAACAATGGGGCTTAAATCTAATCATTTAAGATTGTTTTATTCTAATTATTTTGATCTAAATCAAATTTTAATTAAAGTTTCCATAAAATTCTAAATATTCTAATTAGCCTATTGGGCTAGCCAATTTTGATTTCTGAAGCCATTAAGGCTCTCAATTTCTATCTCTAAGTCGGAAATTCTAACAGGTATTCCATAAACAAACAGATATTCACACTTAAACATATAATTAAGCAATTAAACTTACACAAATAATATAACACAATAATGTACACTTTGGGGTCATCACACAATAATTAATCGTACAAAATCCCGGATCTAAGAGCATAAAAAAGGTCAAATCTAAACAAGAACCGTTATAACTTCCATCTTTCAATTTCAATTAACTCAATCTCCAGATTCATGTCATTTTCAAAACTCATAATTTAATTTCCTTCTATTTCCATGATTAAATTACAAAATGTTTATCTTTGGCTCAAAAGGTGGTAATTTCATCACTAGTACAATTATTCAGTTATTTTAAAATCATTTATTTTTCTTGCTTCCCCTTTATCGCTTCTCAATTCACAAAAGTATATACATATCTCTTTAATTATCAAAATCCAACTAGACAATTTACAATCATAATACAACGCAATCACAATGATGATTATTTCCACTTCTCAAAACCATTTATAAAAGGATTTGGGACTTTTGGATTGCATTCCTTATAAACGCGATTAATGGATTCATATGATTTTCCCCAAATCGACAATTTCACAAATGAGTTTCTAAAATCTCACTTGTTTTCCACAACCAACCCTGTCATCCAAGACATGCACAACATTCCCAATACCCTTTGATTTCCCCGAAATTCCGATTTCACAACAAGTTTTAGCACTCAACCATTTCAAAATCATCGACAATCATTAATACAAATTAAGTTCATAATAGCCCTTGTCACTTTCTTTTGCACCCGATTTCACATTTTTAATACATAATATTCCACTTAATTCATATAATATCATATCATGATTCTTTCATCTTCTTCTTATACCATTAACCAATCCAATAGGGCTTTTTACTCTAAACCATTTAAACAAGTTCCTCAAGCACACAATCTCATAAATCTACAATAAAACACAGGATTTAACTCTGACTCATGAAACCCTAACCCTCATCCATGCTTTTCAAAAAAAGACCCAACAACTCAAGTTTTTAATGCAATAGAAACTACGACATGTCTATCTACAACAAGGTATTGAAAATGAGCAAAGAAATCCCTACCTCAAAGAGAGAAAAGGAGAAAAGCCCAAAAGTAAACTTCGCCAGAATTCGATCTCCACCGGTCAAAACAAAGCCCTTGACATGCTCGTCATTTTGGTATAAGCTACCAAAATCTTCATAAATTTGCTTGGACTTGAAGAAGTGTGAGTTTGGTAGAGGTTTTTCTAGAAACAGGGAAAAGAAAAGAGAAGAGAATAGTGTGTTAGAGAGAGAGAGAGAGAGAGAGAGAGAGTCAAAAAGAAGTGAAAGGAAAATGAGGTAATCCAGCCAATTAAAGAGAAAAGGTACAAAAATTGAGTTTTTCACTCGCTCAACCGCACTTGCGAAAGCCCTGGCTACCCTCCCACACATGAAGAAATTTCCACCACACATGCTTTTAAAGGAAACTCCAATCTCATTCTAGACTCCTTCATGCACGTGTGGCCCCCAATCCGCATGGGCTACAAGTTCCAAGGCTTATGCTCAGTTGTCTTGTCAAAATATACAATAAAAGAAAAAAGCTTCATGCTCTCAAAACACTTCCCAAGCCTTTAGCTAGGCGGGATCACCATATCCTTTCCTACATAAATCCACTAGCGGTGAACACAAAGCCCAATAGGAAGATTTGAACAAAATATACATGTTTTAAGCAGTTTTAAATATGGATGCAATGCCATGCCATGCTCCAAAACCGTAAGTTTATTCCTTTTAAATCACATGCAATGTTCTTTTCAAAAACTCATTGTCTCAATGAGTTCGAAACAGAAATATGGGTTGGTAAATATGATTCAGGTAATCCCTAGGCTAGTGTTTGCAAATTGGCATATCATGCCATACCAATCACCACTTCACTGACTCCTAACCAAAAGGCACGTGATACCTACTCCGAGCGTGTTTTCGGTCTTTCACCTTGGACACTCAAGCCAACTTAACTAATACCAAACTACACCCCATATCCAGACTTATCAAACATATTTATCAAAAAACATTTCAAGATCATCAATTGTTTTCTTAAAACAATAACTGACTTTCCAAAACATGACCACAATAATCAATATTCAAGAACTATGCAAGTGCATGAAATACAAATGCAATTATGGAACCCCATTGTACATGTTTCCACAGTTCTCAACATTCTTTCTTAATGTGAAAATAATAACCACATCCACATGCATGTGACATATGACACATTTTCATATTCACAACTTATATAATTATCCAATTTCTATGATACAAGTATTCTCAACATATTATCCATGGAAAATTTCTTAACAAAAACTCACCCATTTCATAGACGATTCAACAATATATCAAACACATGATTTTTCTTGATCTTTCTCAACAAAATCTCATGATCTCATGAGTTTTCCACAAAATCAACTTTTTTTTTTCCCAAATTTCCAAAATCTAAGGTTTTCTCCCAAAATGAATTTCTCTCATTTTTAAGGAAATATTATCATCAACAAACTTTCAAGAGTCTCATAAGTTCATAAGATAAACCAATTTGAACAAAATCATGAGATAAAAATAATCACATAAAAAACCAAATTCCAAACTTCTGACAAAATAATCACATAAAAAATAGACAAACGCGTGCTAAAATCATATATATAACTCTAAGAAACTCTTTACCTCAAATTTGGAGAAGAAGGATGAGAAAAGCCCCAAAATCAATGATGTCAAAATCCGATCTCCACCGCATATGTTGTAGCCTTCATGTGTTTTTTAAAATTGATGAGAAACAAGGGTTAAATTTCCAATGGATTTGGAGAGATCAAGAATTTAAGAGGGCTGATGGGTGTTTTCTAGAGAGATATGAGAGAAAAGAGAGTAAAGTGAAGTATAGAGAGAGAGAGAGAGAGAGAGAGAGAAATGAAAAAGTGAAGAAAAGGGGTATTCACTTTAGATTTTAAGTGATTGGGCACACTTCACGATTCTAACTTCACATAGACCGCTCGAGCGGTGGATCCTGCACTCGAGCAATGAATTCAAACTCCTAAAAATTGGATCCTATACTCGAGCAGTGAATTCCAACTCCTAAAATCTATCTCCTCTATAGACAGACTGCTCAAGTGGTAAAATCTTCGCTCGAGCCGTTAAAGCACACTCCCAGTATTTCAAATTTCATAACAAAGAACTGGATGGGACGAGTTCGCCGTTCAAGTGACAAAAGGACCGCTCAAGTGGACTCAACTTCCAAGTAAGGCTAAAATCAACCTTAGAGCATTCCCACTATTCTCAAACTTGATCCAACACCCAAAGACCTAATTCGATATCTCGAAATACACTTTTTGATGAGAATGAATAATCATAAAGAGAAAAATAGGTAACAACACATAATTCATGAGGTTCAAAGGCAGCAAGGACTCCAATAAGAAATAGAAATCTTGAATAAATACACAAGTTGATTTAAAAGGCCTGGGACATCACATGCGGCCTAAGTCCCTGCACATGTGGTTCTACCTGATTTGGTCCAAACTTTCATTTGTGATCCTTCTTTCCTCGATTTCGTCTTTATGCTCGGAACTCAAAAATTTTAACTCGGCCTTACATTAAGAAGATTAAACAAGTTCAAATTCCCACGCATTACTGCAACACAACCCCTTCAAGGTTTTGGAAAAGAAACAGTAAGTCTGAAAGACACGTTCAAGTCGGGTCCAAGACCTAGGACATCACAAATTGGATGTCAGTTGGTTTGAAATTTAGATGAATTTAGAAATGGTTATTAATTGGTGATTCTAGACAGTGTGTGTTTTGAAACGTGATTAATTTCGCATGAGGTTCCCAAGGAAAGAACAAAAACCCATGCGGAGTTGGTATTAGTTGCTTTCTAGTTAGCAATCGATAAAATGGGAGTGGCTTTTACTAATTATTTTTATAGATCACTATAGATACTTACCTAAGGATTCGCCACATTTGTAATTGAATTAATTTTGTCAAGAAATTACATTCTTATAAATCATTCATGTTATGAGTTTTTTTTATGAATAAAAATGAAAGTGGATATTTCTAAAATTTATATCTACGTATGATATCTGTATTCATAATCATATTCATTGGCCATGCATATTTTTTAAGTTTAAGAATTCTTCTTTGGATGTTTTTGTTCATCCCTTTGTTGTTGATGGCGTGTCACCACCTCAATAATGGTTGTGTTGTTGATGAGCAAGGAGAGCTCTTTTCATTCTAAGTGACCATGGGCCATATTTTTGTTGCTCAAGAACCATATGTTGTAAAGGTTACACTATCTTTTGTGATGTAAACCCATTGGAAATTTTTGTTGTATAAATTTATTTTGCCTTGATGAAAACTCTTGTTGTATATAAATATTTTAACCTCATGTGCTGAGTGCCATGTATATATTGGAGATCGGATTTCTAATTCTTTTCTTATTAGTGATATAATCTCTTGTGTACACCATTTACTTTCACATTTTCTTTTTATATATTTTGATTCCACCATTCAAGTCACGTTCCCTTGTCTTTTCTCATGGGATCAGATCTTATAAGTCTGGGAGTGACAACCACCAACACAATCACCACAACACTACCACCCTATTATTGCCACCACTACCCTAGTATCACCACTTCCACAACCAGCACCACCATCGTTGCCAGCTCCCTTTATATGACCACTACCACTACATCACCATACCACTACGACCACCTTACCACCACCACATCTATAACCACTACACCATCACCACTGCTAGCATATCACCACCACCAACTTACCACCTCCACAATGACCTCATCACTATCATCATTGTCACCTCTACAACCACCACCTCCACCATTACTACGACCATACTACAACCACCACCAACACTAATATAACCACTACACAAGCATTGCCACAACCACCATAACCACCAGCACCTTATTATTACCACTACCACAACCACTACATTATCACCACCACCACCTCTGCCCCCACTACCACTACCATCAACACCTCTTCCATAGCTACAACATCATCACCACTATAGTTGCTGCTACAACCACCACTACCATTCTACTACCATTGTCTATCACTACCATCTTACCACATCACAACCATCACTAATGCCACCACCGCCATCACCATTCATACCATTACTTCCCCAAAACTATCAACACTATCATGATTTACATGAATTTTTAAATTGGTTGTTACTGGTTTGGTAAAAAAAATTAAAAAGAAAAAAATATATTATATTAGTTTAATAGACATAATCAAACATGAAAATATGAAATGTCATCTCATGTTCACAATCAAATAGTAAAATGTGAATGAGCATTCATTACATTGAACCATATATTCCATTCGTACTCATATTCTATTTCTCTTTCATTTCATTCCTTTGTACCAAAAATAGCATAAAAGTGTCAAGTTATAGTGAGTTATAGACTTAAAAAGTGTAGTTTTGGCTAGGGATGTTCAAAAAAATTAGAGGAACCGGTAAATTGATCCAAACCACTAGTTTGGTTTGGTTTTTATTCGTTTCGGGTCTATTTTTTGATCTAAAAATGGTAGAACTATTCAAATCGGTCTAGTTCCCGATTCCAAGGCTTTTGTTACAGTTCTAAACCGAACTGGACCATTACATATTTATTTATATTTTTATATATATAAGTTAAAATATAAAAAGTTTCTTATAAGATTGAAACTTTAATTTTCAATATGAAAATGATTAACTCTAACCAATTTAACCAAACTAATTATTATTAGTTTGTTTGCTAACATTAAATATATATTATATCTATTGTTATATAAAATTTCTTGAACCATAAAATCAAATCGAACCAAATCGATTTCACTGGTTCGGTTCTCTTCTAGTTCTAGAAGTTCATTGTTTAGTTATGGTTTCTTTTTTTTACCGGTTCGTTTCCTGGTTTATTTGAAAAATGAACCAATTTGATCCATTTACACCCCTAGTTTTGGCACCTATCACTTTGTGCACTTGGGTAGATTGAATTCTAAAGAAAGAGTGACCAAAAGGCAAAGAAAAGCTCTTTTGTTTTGATATGGGATCATAACATATTACCATGCTTTGTTGTCAATGTCAACAATACAGTCCTTTACCTGTTGGTAGTTTCATTCGACCATTAGTATCCGATACCTCAAACATGTATCTTACCCCATTATATAGGTCAACCATTCTGTGTCTCAAACTCCGAAGTTGTAAGCACATAAGTGCGTTGGATCTCATACCCAACGTGGTGATTAGCTACAATTGATATATCACTTTTGAGAATAAATTAAGAGTGTTCCTATTAGCGCCCAACTATTATTTTGGACTCCCCATTTTTTTGGATCTCCATTTATAAATTCTAAAATCCTTAAAATTTCTTTTTCTCCCCCCAAATAATACCAAAATTATCCTTGTGAAAACTTTTCACCCATTCAATTGAATGCACAGTCCCTATAACATCCCAAAATAAATAACATTAACCCATCTCATAACACTGCTACAATTGATCAACAATGTTATATCTTCAATTCATTATACCTCCGATCATTACAAAAGATGGCATATGTGATATAAATTCACCAATCTTAGATTCTGAATCTATAGCATATGGCATGAATACAAGAGTAAAAAGAGAAATAAAACCAAGTAATGAAATGCCTTAATGGCCATAACTTTCCAAGATGATGTTTGGTTACAACAAAATGAGTTTAAACTCAACACAAGTAAAGCCCTAGGCTTAAACAAAAATAATTACATCAAGAAACCAAAAATGAAACTTTAAAGTCCAAGTCCTCCCAAGCTACGTCCTTGGTGGAGCCATATCATCAGCACATAAAAGTTGTTTTCTACAAAGAGTAAGCCATAGCCCAGTAGAGATACTCTAACACAGTATATGAATCTTAGCAAAATTATAAGGTGAATGCACATGCATGCCATTTGTCAAACATTTCTCATTTTCCATCTCAAAACAATGTAATGCCAGATTATAAATCAATTCATGGAAATAATCCTTTTATAACAGAAAACAAGGGAGTAGATACAACAAACTGGGAATCTCTGGGTACGTATCTTTTAGTAGGCTATACAAGCACTACCAAAGCCATTTTACCGGTACTAACCATAACCACACCCCTAACCAGATTCACCGGTAATCACCCATTTTTCTCAAAACCAATACATTTACAATGTTAAATATGAAATGATTCTCAATGTGCAATGTATAAGAAATTAGTTTCAATTTAACATAATCCTTATGCAATGTCTACAACAATTAAGACTATCCTTCATCGATAGCCCAAAATAGATATTTCTATTTCAAAAGACAATTTTCAACCAAAAGATACAATTTCATCATTTACAATGGGAGTGATATTACATATCCAACTCCACCATCATCATCAACATAAACATGGTTCCAATTTCATAATACTCAACATCATTTTCCATTTTCCTTCACTGTTCCAAATATTTAACATTTAGGGTAAAATCCCCTTTTCTTACAAAAATCAATTTTACGAAGAGATATCCATCATTTTAACAAAGCTCAACCATGACCATATCCCCACAACCATTTTCAAAAACCCATTTGGAAAACCCCTTTTTTGACTTTAAATTCAAACCCTAGGTTTTCACAAAAAGCCCCAAATCATTAACCTTTTTCAAAATGCTAAAAATCATATAAAAGAGTTAAAGAAATCCCTACCTTAAAGTAGAAGACAAGAAGAAACAATGGGCAGAACTTGACGGAGTCGAAAACTCTAACTTCTTCGATTAGAACGAAGCCCTCGATGTGCTCTATCTTTTACTCCAAAGGACTAGGGTGAGAAAGCCAACAGATTTGGAGTATTTGGATCTCGAGTACAAGATTTTAGGGTTTTGAAATATTTAGAGAGAAAGAGAGAGACAGAGAAATGAAAATGTGGTCCAACAAGTCTCTTTCTCGGACTAATATATGCATAGATCGCTCGAGTGGCCAAAACACCACTCGAGTGAATAGACACAATTGATTGAGCGCACAATGACCTCCTCTCAATAGTTTTGCAGACTGCAAAAGACTGCTCGAGTGCAAGAAGTGTCGCTCTATAAAAGATCGCTCGACCACAAGAAGCATCGCTCGAGTGAACAGGCAAAAATCTGGGCAACAACTTATCAAAAAAAAATGACTTCCCAACCTATTTCAAACACAACCAAAACTCCCAATAGCCAAACTCAACAAGCTTTAAGATGGAAAGGAGATGAACAACAATTAAGTACATGGGTCCTTAGACTCAAAAGTAAGAAAATGGGTCGGGCCTAAACCAGAATCATTATATTCCCTCCCCCCATCTCCTTTAAGAAATTTTGTCCTCAAAATTTAAAACCAACAACATTCTTTCAAATAAAATCAACCATATGCCATCCGGACTTGCAACAAGGATACACCCAGTGTTTCAACATTAATAATTACCATTCAAATCTCTGAAACATATGCAATGTTCAATATATATATTACAACATATGTAAAAGTTTCAACACAAGTCTCAAATATCAACAAATAAGTTTGGATACTTGTCACGGACTTCCGCCCCATGCTCCTAAGTCGCTTCCTCCCCGTGGTGTTGCCACAACACCTTAACCAATGGAATATTCTTGCCTCGCAAAACTTGGTATCAAGAGTCTAGAACTCACACTGGTCCCTCCTCATATAAGGCATCCTCATCTACCTCCAAATCAGTCCAATCTAACACATGTGAAGGATCCAACTTGTACTTATGGAACATACAAATATGGAACATATCATGAACCCCAGAGAGTTAGGTTGGCAAGGCCAAACGATAAGCTATCTCTTGATCCGCTCTAGTATGTCAAAAGGCCCAATAAATCTAGGGGACAACTTTCCGCTCTTCCCAAATCTCATCAAATCCAGTCTCTGTGATATCTTCAGGAATACGTGATCTCCTATCTCAAAAGATAAAGGTCACCTCTTACAGTTGGCATAGCTCTTCTAGCGACTCTAATCCAAAGCTAACCTCTTACTAATAAGTGCAACCATCTCAGTTGTTTCTCGGATTAATTCAAGACCTAACATAGGCGCGTCACCCACCTCGGCATAACGCACTGGAGATCTACATGGTTGGCTATACAAGGCCTCAAATGGCGCCATACCAATACTGGACTGAAAGCTGTTATTATAGGAAAACTCCACTAAAGGTAAATGCCTCTCCCACGACCCCTTAAAATCAAGAACACAACCTCGAAGCATGTCCTATAGGATTTGAATGGTCTGCTCAAACTGCCCGTCAGTCTGAGGATGATAGGCGGTGCTAAAAGTCAATCTAGTGCCTAAGGCATTCTATAGGCTCCGCCACAACCGAGCCATAAAACGAGGATCTCTATCCGTAACGATAGTCACAAGGACCCTATAAAGTCAAACTATGTCCCTAACATAAAGGTCGGCAAGATAATCTACCAAGTCACTCGTGTGCATAGGTACAATATGTGCTAATTTAGTTAACCAATAGACTATCACCCACACAGCATCATTACCCCGTTGAGTCCTCAGAAGACCTACAACAAAATCCATCGTGACATGCTCCCATTTCCACTCGAATATAGGTAAGGGTTGCAACAAATCCACTGGTCGCTGGTGCTCGGTCTTCATTTGTTAACAAGTAAGGCACCTCGAAACAAACAAGGTTACGTCTCTTTTCATCCCCCTCCACCAAAACTGGCAGCTAAGATTATGGTACATCTTTATGCCTCGCGGGTGTACCGCAAGGCGTAAATGGTGAAACTCTCAAAGTACCTCCTCTTTACAAGATTCTGGCACCTCACACTAGAGTTAGAATATACGTTCAAGCCCTTCTCCACCTTCTCACTAGCTATCTTCCCTCGAATAGCCTCACTTTGAGATCACCCTGATGTGCTTCTACTACTCAGCTCACTAGTGTAGGTTGTGAAACTATAGTGAACAAAATGGCTGACTCAACAGACTCGCTAAGATGCAAGTCGAACTCACCAATAACACCCAACATCTCTCATTCCTAGATGGCAGTACTAGCTATACTGCTTACAGATTTCCCACTCATAGCGTCAGCCACTACATTGGCCTTCCCCGGATGATAGTGCAACTCAAAATCATAATCCTCCATGAACTCCATCCATCTCCTCTGTCTCATATTCAAATCTTTCTATAAAAATAGATACATCAAACTCTTGTGATCGGAGAACACCTCAAATCTCTCCCCATATAAGTAATGCCCCCAAATTTTTAAGGCAAAAATCATCGTCGTTAGCTCTAAGTCATTAGTAGGATAATTTCTCTCATGATTTTTCAACTGCCGCGAATTGTATACAACCACTTTTTCTTCTTGCATCAATACACAACCTAACCCTTCTCATGACGCATCACAATAAACTGAATAGCCCAAACCCATCTTCAGAATAATTCACACTGGAGTAGTGGTGAGTCTAACCTTAAGCTCATGGAACGACTTTTCACAAGTCTCACTCGACATAAAATTTACCCCCATCCTCATCAATCTAATCAATGGTGAGGCCAATCTAGAGAAGTCTTTCACAAAATGTTGGTAATACCTGACTAAGCCCAAGAAACTCCGGATCTCAAAAGAATTCGTAGGTTGTTCCCAATCTTGCACTACTTCTATCTTAGAAGAGTCTACTGTTATCCCTTCCCTAGATACCACATGGCTTAGGAACTTAACTTATTTTAACCAAAACTCGCACTTCCTGAACTTAGCATAAAGACTGTGTGCTCTAAGCAACTCAGGTACGACCCGCAAGTGTTCCTCGTATTTCTCCTGGAGGGTGAGTAGATCAAGAGTACGACCCACAAGTGTTCCTCATATTTCTCCTGGAGGGTGAGTAGATCAAGATGTCATCAATAAAGACAACTACAAAATGATCTAAGAACTCATGGAAGATTTGATTCATCAAATCCATAAATAAAGCTAGTGCTTTGGTTAACCCAAACGACGTCACCAAGAACTCGTAATGGCCATATTGCATACAGAATGTCATTTTCTAAATATCCTCCTCCTTCACCCTCAACTAGTGATAACATAATCTCAAATTAATTTTAGAAAAGTAACAAGACCACTTCAACTGGTCAAACAAATCGTCTATGCGAGGCAATGGGTACTTGTTCTTAACAGTTACCCAGTTTAACTTCTGGCAATCGATACACGAACGCAAAGTGCCATCCTTCTTCTTAGCAAAGAGAGTGGGTGCTCCCTAAGGCGATTTAGTAGGGCGAATGAAGCCTTATCTAACAGCTCTTAGAGTTGAATCTTCAACTCATACAACATGGCAGGTGCAAATCTATACGGTGCTATAGAAACTAGTGTCATGCCAGCCAATAAGTCAATGAAGAACTCAATATCCCAGTGGGGTGGCAAACTAGTAAGATCCTCAGGAAAGACATTCGGGTATTCACAAACTACCCTCGTCAAATCAACTCAGACCACATCACTCTCACTACCTAAGAAAGCTGCAAGAACACAACTAAGCTCACCGCTACCATGAGGGTCACATACTGGTGATAAGATTCTATCAGCTTGGTCCTCCAGGAAAAAAAAAATAGTCACCACTCAAAGTGCACACCGTAATCCTCTGGCGGTGACAATCTATAACAGCTTGGTATGAGGATAACCAATCCATACTAAAATGACATCAAAACTCTACATGTCCAACAATACAAAAGCAAAAGGCAGTTGGTGACCGACAACCTCAATCCCATAACCGTGACATCCCCAATCCAAGTCAACCTTACCCCCAACTAGTGATTCTACCTTGAGTGAAGATACTAACTGAGCCACTTCTAACCCCAAAACTGATGAGAATGCAGATAAGGTGAAAGAATGTGATGCACTAGTATCAATCAACACATTAGTAATAGAATTAAACAATAGGAAGTTACCTCTCAAAATAGAGCGTGTTGACAACTAATCTAGCATGGTAACAGCTTATAGACGCCCCGTAGGTCTCTGCTCCACCTGCTCACCCCTTGGAGCATAAGACTGATAAGCTAATTGAGTCGAAAAGGCTCCTTGAGTATCCCTTAAGGCCTACATAGACTGGGTAGGCTAATGGCTCTGTGTCTGCTTTGAACTAAACACACTAGGTGTGCTACCTGTCTGAGGGCAAAACCTCTTCAAGTGCCCGAACTGCCTATACTGATAACAGGTAGGCAGCTACCATCTCCCCTGACTCTAGATCTGTGAACGAGCCGCAGACGGCGCAGACTGCTACCCTCATCCTCTGTGTAGGCAAACTGGAGACTTGTGGCCCAGCTAACCACACTTAAAGCAAGTGATCCCACCATGACTACTCCTTCATGAACCAGAACTCAGTACAGGAAAGGTGGATCTGAACTGTGCTATCCGGGACTACTGTAGGGTGGAACCCCTCTGCCTCTTGTTGTCCCCTGTCTCTTCCTGAACCTCATGAGTCTTCTGTCTGGCTCCGAGTCCTCTCCTCCTCCGTCTGAATCACGGTCTCTAAATGGTTTGCCACCTCCACAAGACAACCGTAATTCCTAATCATAGACTCGGCAATCTTCAACTTCTTCTCAAACTCAACACAATGGCATTCTTCTGTCGCCTCAAGCTCTGGTGCAAATCTAGAGAGACTAGTAAAAGCTGCCCCAAACTCTGCTACAGGAGTGTTCAATTGCTTGAGTTTCAAGAACTAATTCCTCAACTTCTCCGTAGCAGTGGGAGGCAAGAACTTGTCGTGGAAGGCATTAAAAAAAGCCTCCCAAGTTACCCCAATGCGCCCACAAGCATACTTCCACCATTGACCCACATTTCCCTTCAGCTAGAAGGATGCCAAGGTCACTCTCAAACCGTCGTCCTCAATGTGAAGCATCTCAAACATCTTCACCATCTGCTCTAACCACTCATTTGCCTTCAGTGGCTCCTTTTGATCCCCCAAAAGCTCATCCGGATTCGACCAGAAGAACTCCTTCTTCAGAAAAGATGGCCCCGCCTTAACAACATGGGCCTAGACTTGATTCTCAGCCCTAAGAAAGTTTATCGACTCTCGCAAAGCACTAGCCATTTCCTGGGCCAAAGCGCCTATGGCTTGCTGACCTGCCAGCTCAACCACGTTGGCCTGACCAACTCCCTCCTCCTACGCCGGAACATCATCCAGTAATGGCACCTCCTGCCCCCTAGGCCTAGCACGCCTACCACCACAACGTCCTCATCCTAACATCCTAATAAAGGTAACACAATAGACTAGCACTTTCACAAATGTGTCGAAGCTAATTCACTCACATCCTAATGTGGTGGACAGCACATAATTCACTCCGCATAAACATTTAATCACATAAACACAAACGAATTTCCTTTCTAGATAGCGATTGTCCCATGACATTGCCAGAGTTCCAGTTAGAAATAACAGTGATCAAGTGCTCTTCTAACAGGACTTCTTGAAACTCGTAGGCTTAATCAATATCTAAGAAATTAAATCTCATACTCATTCAGTCGCATAAGCATGTTATCACATCTCTTAATAGTGCTATAATTGATCAACAATGTTATATCGTTTATTCGTTATATCTCTGATCATTACAAAATATGGCATATGCAATACATATTCACCAATCCTAGATTCTGAATCTATAGCATATGGCATGAATACAAGAGTAAAAAGAGAAATAAAACCAAGTAATGAATTGCCTTAATGGCCATAACTTTCCAAGACGATGCATGGTTACAACAAAATGAGTTTAAACTCAATACGAGTAAAGTCCTTAGCTTAAACAAAAATAATTACATCAACAAACCAAAAATGAAACTTTAAGGTCCAAATCCTCCCAAGCTACGTCCTTGGTGAAGGCATATCATTAGCACCTACAAGTTGTTTTCCACATAGGGTGAGCCACAACCTAATAGAGATACTCTAACACAGTATATAAATCTTTGCAAAATTATAAGGTGAATGCACATGCATTCCATTTGTCAAACATTTCTCATTTTCCATCTCAAAATAATGTAATGTCAGATTATTAATCAATTCATGGAAATAATCCTTTTATAATAGAAAATAGGGCAATAGATACAACACACTGGGAATCTCTAGGTACGTGTCTGCCAGTAGGCTATACAAACACTACTAAAGCAATTTTATCGGTACAAACTGGAAGTATTGGCACCTAACCACACGGGTTTCTCGACTTTCACCAAGGAAACACAGGCCAACATAATAAAACCACAACCACACCTCCTAACCAGATTCACCACCGTATTCACCCATTTTCCTCAAAACCAATACATTTACAATGTTAAATATGAAATGATGCTTAATGTGCAATGTATGAGAAATTCGTTTCGATTTAACCTAATCTTCATGCAATGTCTACAATAATCAAGACTATCCTCCACCGATAGCCCAAAACAAATATTTCTATTTCAAAAGATAATTTGCAATCAAGGATACAATTTCATCATTTACAATGGGAGTGATATTACATACCCAACTCCACCGTCAATATCAACATAAACATGATTCCAATTTCTCAATACTCAACATCATTTTCCTTTTTCCTTCACAGTTCCAAATATTCAACATTTAATCAATTTTACAAAGAGATATCCATCATTTTAACAAAACTCATCCATGACCATATCCCCATAACCATTTTCAAGAACCAATTTGAAAAACCCCTCTTTTGGCTTCAAATTCAAACCCTAGGTTTTTCTAAAAATCCCCAAATCATTAACCTTTTCAAAGGGCAAATAACTAAGCTAAAAATCATATAAAAGTGTCAAAAAAATCCCCACATCAAAGTAGAAGACAAGAAGAAACGATGGGTAGAACTTAACGGAGCCGGAAATTTTAATTTCTATGATTAGAACAAAGCCCTTGACGTGTTTGTGGGGGCCGAATAAGATTATTGCGTACGGAGGCCGAATAACTTGAGGAAAGAAACCAACTTATGTATTATACGGCTCTATCCTGCAGGGACGGAGGCTGAATAACCAAATCGGCCGAAGAATCAGCTGTAGACCTGGCCAAGTACAAACAGTTAGCCGAATGAGGGATTATTCATTGGACGAAAGGTGGGCCCAACCATCAACATCAAGGACGACTACAAATAAGAAGAGCATCAGCTAAGAAGGGACATGTGAGAACAAGTTTAACTTAAGATATAAGCAACCAAGAGAGCATACACTGACTTATCCGTCGGAGTGCTAATTCTGGCACCCCCGACCGGAGTGGTCATTCCTTTTTAGGTGATTAGCTGAGGATCTCGAGTGTCCTATTAGATCCAAAGACTATTTCCAAACCACTTCTCCATAATTGGCGCCGTCTATGGGAATACTCCAGCACATCCATGGTGGGCATGACGGAAGATCCTCCGGTAGTCGCTAACGACCTTACGCCACGAGTTGATACCACTCCAAGAAACATGCTTGGACCAAAAAACATTACCGCATGAAGAGCCTTGAACTTCGACTCAGCTGCCCAGACCTCACCCTTGACATCAGCACATGAGACAATGCAATTGATTATGGATTAGGCGAAGCAAAACGAACAGAGGTTGGAAAACATGATAGCTGAGAACGAGCGCCTTTGACACGATTTGGCCTTGGAGGTGGCAAAATCCCAACAGGCCGCACGCCAAGATCCGGGACGACCTCTGAGAAAGGATGGTCGACGACCTCGAATTCAGAGACAAGATAGTGGCAGTGTTTCTTACTCGTCATCCTTAGAATCCAAAAAGAAGGGATGAGTCGAAGTCTCCAGTTCTTCCAAAGGGAGTCTCCATGCACGGAATAAATGAAGAAGAAATGATTCAGATAAAGAGGATCAATATGACCCCTTTGTGGAACGGATCGCAAGGGCGGTACTACCCAAAAAGTTCAAAGCTCCATCATTCACCCTATATGATGGAAAATCGGACCCCACTGATCACGTCCATCATTATAAGCAAGCCATGATGCTACATGCAGACGACGAAACCCTAATGTGTTCTATATTACCCATCAGTTTGGGACCATTGGCCGTCAGATGGTATTATAAATTGGAACCGGCATCAATTAAGAGCTTCCATCAACTGCGAAAATCCTTTAGGGCAAGGTTCATCACCAATGAGGTCCAGCCGAAGCAGGCCAATTCTCTCTGGGCAATGCAAATTCAACCAAGGGAAACCCTACGTGCTTATTCGGCGTGCTATTGGGAGTGCTTTAATCTCGTAGACAATGCCTGCAATGACTCCATGGCCATCACCGCCTTTAAAATGGGGTTGCATCTTGATAGTGCCCTCTGCAGCTCCTTGACCAGAAGGCCCCCCAAAACAGTCTGGTCGCTAATGAAGAAAGTCAAGGAATACTGCAAAGTGGAGAATGACGCCCTGCGGGTTAAAACCTGGCACAAGGCCAATAAGACGGCCCTATCTGAGATCGTTCAGCCGATAAATTCTGTACCATCACAGAGCCCTCAACCACGGAATCGGGCTAAACGAGACAAAAGACGAGATTCGCGCCGATCAAATGACCAATGTTCACACCGGGCTAATGAACAACTTCAAGTGGATATCAGGCACATCAGGCGCGTGGATAAGAAATATACGGAGTTGTCGGAGCCGATCAGCACGGTTATGTCTAAAGTTCAACATCTTTCGTTCTTCAAATGGCCACCCAAGATAGTGGGACCTCCCGACACGAGGAGACAGGATAGACGGTGCGAATATCACAAAGACCACGGTCATGATACCGACAGTTGTTATGCGTTGAAAGATCACCTTGAGGAGTTGATACAAGACGGCCGGCTTAAGAAACACGTTTGAAAGAACAACACAACCAAAACAGTTGCTTTATGGCAAGATTCACCCCCACTCGGTGTAATCCATATGATATACAGCTTGCCGACGGCATCCGTGGTACATACAATTCAGTCGCATCCTGACTCCCAAAACCAAGCCACACTAGCAAAACGGCCTCATGAAGCTCCGAGTATTACTTTCGAAGATTTTGATTCGGCCGGCGTAACGCTCCCCCACATTGATCCCTTGGTCATCGAGCTACGCGTAAACCGATTCACCATTAAACGTGTTCTCATTGACAAGGGGAGCACTTCAGAAGTTATGTACTACAAGACCTTTGTCAAACTCAGTTTCACTGAGTCGGACCTATCTCCAGCTCATTATCCGTTAGTCGGCTTCAACGCTAATCCGAAATATCCATTGGGCAAAATCACACTACCAGTTCGGGCGGGCTCCCGGTCCGTGAATGTAGAATTTTTGGTTGTCAAGCTCCCTTCGCCATAAAATCTCATTATGGGATGAACTTGGCTGTATACCATGCAGGCCGTGCCAAGCACCTATCATCAACTACTTTGCTTTCCGACTGAACGCAGCATTGAGCAAATTCGAGGTTCCCAAAAATCAGCACAGTCATGTTATCTGCTTGCCGTAAAAACACCAAAGGAGCTGGAAGTGAATTCAATTGAGGTGTCGGATCGAGAGAGCCTCGATGACGTTGGGTGGCTCCCAAGTGAAAAGGCAACTGGCACCCTGGATCGGGTTGAAATTGATGGAAATCCTGACAAGTTCTTCATGGTTGACGCCTCCCTGAATAAAGTTGATAGGCAGGAGCTAATTTCCTTCTTAGTTGGCAACCTTGATGTATTTGCATGGTCACCATATAAGATGCCGGGGGTGGATCCATCTATGTCCCAGCACTGCTTGAACGTTGATCCCAAATGTAAACCGATTATCCAGAAAAGTTGGCCTTCGGTCGCAGAGCACACTACTGCCGTTGTTGAATAAGTTGACCGGTTACTTGATGCCGGGGCAATTCGTGAAGTGACCTACCCTACATGGCTGTCGAATACTGTGGTCGTAAAGAAGAAAAATGGAACTTGGCGTGTTTGTGTGGATTTCATGGACTTAAACAAAGCTTGTCCCAAGGATTGCTTTCCCCTCCCCAGAATTGACCAACTCGTCGATGCAACAGCACATCATCAACGTATGAGCTTCCTGGACGCATACAGAGGCTACCATCAAATTGCCATACATCCGGAGGACCAGGACAAAACCACATTCCTCACCCCCAGAGGAACCTATTGCTATAAGGTTATGCCTTTCGGGCTGAAGAATGCAGGGGCAACCTACCAAAGACTAGTCACTGCCATGTTCAAGGAGCAACTCGGCCGTACTATGGAAGTGTACATCGATGATATGGTGGTCAAGTCCAAAGAAGAGCAAACTCATCTAGCCGATCTGGAAGAGACATTCAGCATTCTTCGCAAATACAAAATGAAACTGAATGCTTTCAAATGTGCCTTCGGCATCGGATCCGGTAAATTCCTTGGCTACATTGTTAACCACCGCAGAATCGAAGTGAACCCAAGGCAAATCACAGCAATTCTAGAACTCGGCTCTCCTCAGTTGGTCGAAGAGGTTCAGAAGCTGATGGGAATGGCCGCTGCACTCAACAGATTCATCAGTCGTTTCATAGATCGCTGCCGACAATTCTTTCATACCCTTCGGCAGGGAAAAGCTTTTGAATGGACCCCCGTGTGCGAAGCTAACCTTGGAAGGTTTGAAGACTTATCTCCGATTAGCTCCACTCTTGACAACACCTTCGGCAAGTGATCCGCTCATTTTATATATGGCAGTCTCCGACCGGGCCATCAGCGCTGTACTATTAAAGGAAGAACTAGGGGAGCAGCGGCCAGTTTATTATGTGAGCAAAGCAATGGTTGACGCCGAAACACGTTACCTTCCATTGGAAAAACTCGTCCTTGCTCTCGCCATAGCAACAAGAAAACTGATGCATTACTTTCAGGGGCATACCATTGGGGTACTAACGGACTACCCCCTCCACTCAGTACTCCATAATGCAGAAGCATCAGGGCGTGTTTCAAAATGGGCTCTCGAACTCGGCCAGTACGATATTCAATTTCTGCCCAGAACCTCAATCAAGGGGCAAGTGCTCGCCGACTTTGTGGCCGAATTCACTGGATGTCTCATCAACTTTAAGCCTGATCAAATTCAACCGAAGCCGAACTGGAGAATTTATGTTGTGGACATTTGGCAGTTATATTGTGACGGATCATCCAACCAATGTAGCAGTGGGGCAGGCGTAGTGATCATGGCTCCCAGTGGGACAATAATTGAACAGGCTATCAAACTGGGCTTCGAAGCATCAAACAATGAAGTCGAATACGAAGCATCATTAACCGGCTTACGAAATGCACATCTCCTTGGTGCTCAGCGTCTGCTTGTTTTCTGCGACTCTAAGCTAGTCATCAACCAATTGAAGGGAAAATACGCAGCAAAAAATGACCGTATAGCAGCTTACATGAAAACGGCGAATTCTTTGCTGGCAAAATTCGACCACCATGAATTAAATAAAATAACCCAGGATCAGAACACACATGCAGAGGCCCTGGCTTGCTTAGCCTCCGCCATCAACTCAGAAATTAAGCGAACAATTGAAGTAGGATTTATCCCTAAGCTGAGCATTTTCCCCCTCAGAGCCAATTAAAATCAATATCGCAGAATCAGGGCCAAGTTGGATGGACCCCATCACTGCATTTTTGTCTTCCGAACAGCTCCCAACGGACAAGAAAGAAGCGCACAAACTATGAAACAAAGCCCTGAGATATTACTTAGATCCGCAAGGAAAGCTGTACAAAAAATCCCTTCCTGTTCCATACCTAGAATGCGTTCATCCAGATAAAGTCAAAGAACTCTTGACCAAAATACATGAAGGTAGTTGTGGTGCCCACTCTGGTAGGCATTCTTTAGCTCATCGAGTTGTAACACAGGGGTACTACTGGCCGACTATGAGACATGACGCCGAGTGTTACGTCAAGAAATATGAACAGTGCCAGAAGTTTTCCCCTTTAACCCATTTGCTTGCCGAGGAGTTGAGCCCAATCACCAGTCCTTGGCCCTTTGCTCAATGGGGGCTTGATAGCATCGGGCCATTGCCATGGGCCCCAAGAAACAAGCGGTTCTTGATTGTCGCAAAAGATTATTTCACAAAATGGGTCAAAGCGAAGGCATTAACACATATCCGAGATACTGATGTCAAGCATTTTGTATAGAAAAATATCATAACACGATTCGACATCCCAAGAGCACTCATTTCAGACAACGACACCCAGTTTGATTGTGGCGTCTACCGAGAACTGTGTAGCACGTATGGTATTCGGCCCTATTTCTCCATGCCGGCTTATCCACAGAGCAATGGTCAACCTGAAGCCTCCAACAAAGCCATCTTGGATGACATCAAGAAGAGGCTGGAGAAAGCTAAAGACAGATGGGTTGAAGAATTACCGAGTGTGCTATGGGCTCATCGCACTGCGCCGAGGCGATCCACTAGGGAAACGCCATTTGCTTTATGCTTCGGAACCCAGGCAATCATCCCCCTGGAGATCGGCCTACCAACCTTGAAATCGAAAGTTTTTTATATAGGCCAAAATGACATGATGTTGGCCTTGGATTTGACTCTGATTGAAGAACAACGAGACCGTGCCCTTGCGTCCATGGCACGATACCAGCAACAGCTTGCTCAATCGTATAATCAACGTGTTCAGCTACACCGTTATACACCAGGAGAATTGCTCCTCAAGAAAGTACTTCCGACTGCCAGGAATTCGGCTAACAGAAAACTGGATCCTAACTGGGACGGCCCTATCAAATTGATTCAATCGCAGGAACAAGGGCATATCGGCTCAAAGACATGACTGGGAGAAGTATGCCACGTCCTTAGAATTCCATGCATTTGCGTAAATTTTATCATTAACCCGACATGTGGGGCATGATAACTTCTTTTGAATGTTCACCGTGTACAACTTTCACTTTTATAATGCAAGACTTCTTATCTCACTATATGAAATTTAGTTCGAAGTTGAAAGCCTCCGAATTTGGAGCCCCATCAGTGAAGGCCACTTTTGGGCCGAGTACGCCTCCGAATTCGGAGTGCCTTTCGTGGATTTCATGATTAGCCAAGTTGAAAGCCTCCGAATTCAGAGCCCCATCAGTGAATGCCACTTTTAGGCCAAATAAGCCTCTGGATTCAGAGCGCCCTTCATCAATTTCACGATTGGCTAAGTTAAAAGCCTCCGAATTCGGAGCCCCATCAGTGAATGCCACTTTTGGGCTGAGTAAGCCCCTAGATTCGAAGCGTCCTTCATAGATTTCATGATTGGCCAAGTTGAAAGCCTCCGAATTCGAAGCCCCATCAGTGAATGCCACTTTTGGGCCGAGTAAGCCTCCGAATTTGGAGCGCCGTTCGTGGATTTCATGATTGGCCAAGTTGAAAGCCTCCGAATTCGGAGCCCCATCAGTGAATGCCACTTTTGGGCCGAATAAGCCTCCAAATTCGGAGCGCCCTTCATGGATTTCATGATTGGCCCGTTGAAAGACTCCGAATTCAGAGCCCCATCAGTGAATGCCACTTTTGGCCCGAATAAGCCTCCGGATTCGGAGCGCCCTTCATGGATTTCATGATTGGCCAAGATGAAAGCCTCCGAATTCGGAGCCCCATCAGTGAATGCCACTTTTGGGCCGAACAAGCCTCCGAATTCGGCACGCTTTTCATGTATTACGATTGACAAGCATAAACGTAGTTGGCAAAAAAATGGAAGATGATCATCACTGAATTTATAAACATAAATTGAAACAACATGCAAACATCTAAAATAATATGTTTCATTGAATTAATCAATAATACATAATTCGCTCCCAATCTACGTTAGAGCAATACAATATGTTCAGTTTAATTCGGTTTCCCCCTCGTCATCACTCTTTTCAACTTCAAAAGCCGAAAAGGGAAAATGATGACTCTGATATAGCGGCGATGCCGAATCAACGCATGCTGCCCGGAGAGCCTCTGCGGCCTGGAGAGCCTTGACTCACCCGTGCTTAAATCTACAATTCTCGCATCGGCAGACCTCCTCGGCGAGGTTTTCCTTAGTCTTCTATATCCCAACTTTTCGACCCTCATAGAAGCCTTTTTCACAAGCCCTGGTCCTTGTGCCCTCTATTACAAACATGCTTGCCGTCTCTTGATTGGCAATCGCATGACTTATAAGCCGTTGGGTCACCCTTTCCTCCACAATCGGGTTAGCCTGCCTGGCCGATTGTGTCTCGGTAGTTTTGACCTTTCTTACTTCGCGCTCAGCCTTCTCCGCGCTAGCTTCTAAGCTTCGAATGCATTCATCCTTTTGCTCTATCTCCCGCTACGCGGCACGATGACGCATACCGATTTCATAGGTGGTATACAGCCTTTTCACTGCCCCATGGATGCCCTCCCAGAACACTTCGAAGTCGGGTCAACCGACCATCGACTGCTAAACTTCTGGTGGAAAAATTTGTCGAGCAAACTCGACTGCCACGTTTGGGTCGTGCACAACTGAATCCACTTTCGTCATCGGTTTGTTCCCCACAAAAATCACAAAACTTAATAGGTGCGGTCCCACACTGCTTTCTCCTCTCGAGCGTGGTACAGGAGAGCTGCCCCGTTGCTATTTTTCCCTTCTGGGTGACCTACTTCGACGACATGGGGACTAGCGTTTTCACATTCCCTCGATGTCCTACTCCCCGTGCGCGTAGACTCTCCACCTCGATTCATCTCTGTGTCCAACTCCGCGAATGTTCTCCCTTCTCCTCTGCTGTTGAAAAATAGCCTTCTAGACATCTAGTTCAAACTCGATACTTTTCTCCCTCTTGTGATTTGCCAAATTTGGACACCAATATGGACCCTAAACGAATGCAGCCCCCGCCCATCATATTAATCGCGGGTGCAGCGTTCCTTTCAATGCCCTGCGCCACAAACTAACGTGGATCAGCGGTCTAGTTCATTAATTCGGTGGCCGTGTTCATCAACTTGCTGGGACAAGGGCAGAGTCATCAATCTATTCGGCCTAAATATCAGAGCTCCTAGCCAGATATCCATTGTGCCCCAGCAAACACCTAAACTGCCGTTTTTAGGTGGTCTTGTTCAACTTACTGGGGCAAGGGCAGATTCATCAATCTATTCAGCTTAAATATTAGAGCTCCTAGCGGAATACCCATTGTGCTCCAGCAAACACCTGAACTGCCATTTTTAGGCGGTCTTGTTCAACTTACTGGGGCAAGGGTAGATTTATCAATCTATTCAGCCTAAATATTAGAGCTCCTAGCCGAATACCCATTGTGCCCCAACAAACACCTGAACTGCCATTTTTAGGCGGTCTTGTTCAACTTACTGGGGTAAGGGCAGATTTATCAATCTATTCAGCCTAAATATCAGAGCTCCTAGCCGAATATCCATTGTGCCCGAGCAAACACCTGAACTGCCATTTTTAGGCGGTCTTGTTCAACTTACTGGGGCAAGGGCAGCTCCATCAATCTATTCGGCCTAAATATCAGAGCTCCTAGCCGAATTGTCATGGTGACCTGGCAGATTTTTGAACTGTCGTTTTGTAGGCGATCTTGTTCAACTTGCTGGGGCAAGGGCAGATCCATCAATCTATTCGGCCTAAATATCAGAGCTCCTAGTCGAATTGTCATGGTGACCCAGTAGATTTTCGAACTGCCGTTTGTAGGCGGTCTTGTTCAACTTGCTGGGGCAAAGGCAGATTTATTAATATATTCGGCATAGATATCAGTGCTATGCGTTAAGCCGTTCCTATGCCCGAGCAAATCCCTGAACTGCCGTTTTTTGGTGGTCCTGTTCACCAACTTGTTGGGGCAAGGGCATATTCACTAATATATTTGGCCTAGATATCAGTGCTATGCGTTAAGCCATTCCTATGCCCCAGTAAATCCCTGAACTGCCGTTATTCGGTGGTCCTATCCATCAACTTGCTGGGGCGAGGTCATATTCACTAATATATTCGGCTAAGTTGCAGTGCTATATAGTTATTTGTGTGCAGGATTAATTCAGTAGTTTGTTTCATTCATTTCATGATTTTACGTCTTACTTAACCGTTAACAAGCACATTCATCAAGCAGAAAGGCAAAAGTAATAAGTTGCAGTGCTATACAGTTATTTTTGTGCTGGAATAATTCAGTAGTTTGTTCCATTCATTTCATGATTTTACATCTTACTTAGCCGTAAACAAGCACATTCATCAGTCAGAAAGGCAAAAGTAATTTTCATTCATAAACTGAGCACAAACAAAAGTCATTTTATAAATGAAAACTGCCCTACGTCAGCTTCTCACAAAAATGAACAGTAAAATACCTAATAACTCTAACAAAACCTACATACACACAATACCAAAAAGAAAAATGAAAAATACTTGACTCTAGGTCAGTCTTCGAGGTCAGACTCCAGCGGCATAATGTCTACCTGCTCGTACAGAATCGGCTGCTCCAATACCACGTTAGCAGCAGCCAAGGCTTTGAGCCAGCCGTGTTTGAACCCCCTATTTTCGAACTTCGACACTTCTTCTACGTAGTCCGCCAAGGCCACATCCTTACCAGCCTGGAATGACTTGGAATGCTTGAACTTGGCATTTGCCATCGCCCTCTTCGACTCTTCCAAGTTGGCCTCCAGCTTGGCAATTGTCTCGTTGGCCAATTTGAGCGCTTCTTCGTTGGCATTCGCCCTTTCCTCGGTGGCCACTCTCAGTTCGTCAGCAGTCTTAGCCTTATTTGCTTCAGAATCGGCCCTAGCTCTCTCTGCCGCCGCTTTCATGGACTCAGACTCAGCTTGGAGAGAGGCCTCTACTGCCTTTCCCTTCTCATTTTCCAACTCGGCTGTAAGAAAGCTGATCTGTTCGACAGCGTCATGTTGGCGACGACCAATTTCAATTACCTTCCAGCCACCTACAAAACAAGGGATCAATAAGCTAATGTAGCTAATATAGAAACTTTTCTTTTGGTTAGCCTTGCAAAATTATAAAGGATCACATACCAATATCGCCGATTGAGTGGCTAATGCGATGGCCAGCAGATTGGCCTCTGCCCTAAAAGTTGCTCTGTCAACCAGCAGAGAAATGGAGGAGGCCAAGGTCAAGGCCACAGCTGGGTCTCTTATAGCCGATGCATCAGAGGCAACCGGCATGTTCTTTATCTTTAGTTGTATTATAAACGGCACAACCAAGTCTGATTCTTCTATAAGTGGCCGTTTATCCACCGGGTCTTCCGAATAATCGGCTCCGTGCTCGGCCGAACGTTTTTCCCCCCTGTGCTCCGTCACTTGACCCTTCTGTTGATCGAAAATAGGTTCCGTTTCGGCCACTTTAGTCTGAAGCTCATCCTCAACAGGAGCAGGTGGAGGAGTTTCTTCCCTAGCGTCGAGTGAAGGTTCGTTTCTCTCGGCTTCGGCTCTTATACGGGCAGCCATCCTCTCAGCATTTTTCCGTCTAGCCAATTGAGTGAGTGACTCACCAGCCATGTTGTCAGGATACGAGCCAGGTAGGTCCCCTAAGTCGGTAAAAATATCCTCGAAGGACACATCTGCTCGGCTGGAAGTGGATGAAGGATTGAGGCCGGCTTCTTCAAAAGCCAAATTTACTGTCGCGTCAACCACCTCCTCTAGTCCGTTGGATCTGTCCAAAGATGGTTGAGTCGGCTACTCAACGACTCATTCGGCTACTTGTTCGTCCGTCAGCTCTGAGTCTGAAGCCTCAAAACCGATCTGCCTAAGGTTCTTGAAGCTCGGAAAAACAAGCGCCGTAAGGTGTTGTTTGTCCCTCCGAATCGGAATATTTTCTATGGCCGAGAAAGTAGTGTAGGTCGACTCGTATCTCAGAAGAATGTGGGCCGCCCTCCCTTGTTTTTGGAGATTCGGATGGCCAAAGAACTGGAGTACAATTCTGATCTGCACAAGTATGGCGTCGTTGGTAGAAACTAGAACTTTCTTCAAATTGTTTCCTACACAAATAAAACGGTAAACACATAGAATTTGAACCAGAAATATTTAATAAAAAATCATGGGGGGTTAAACAGCCACCTGGTTCGCCCCTTCGCTTGGGCACTGGATCTTGACGATCTTCGCCCTCGCCGAATTCCCAGTTGCCAAGGACAACGGCCATGACATCGTCAACACGCTTGCCAGAGCTGGCAAGCATAGTGACCAAATGGTGGTCGGTGTCCTTGGCCCTGAGAAAGTAGCACCCCTGCCGGCCAGAGGACTTGGCCAAGGCATAACAATGCCGAATGGCAAGGACTCCAAGGATAAGCCTAAGGTGCCGGTTTAGTTCTACAATTCCCATTATTATTCGGTAAAAATTTACGTTCGGCTGAGAAGGGATTAAACCCCAATGGCAAAGGACAGCCCTCAAAAGTGGATGAAGGGGGAAACAGACTCCGCGCTCCGCGATTGACAAGAGAGGAAAGATGATTATACTCTCATCAGTCCTCTCCGTGTCAATCACGTTCTTTGCCAAAAGTGACAGATGGACGTCGTCAGGGATAGAAAAATGGCGACGGAAACCAGACACTCGCTCCGCAAAAAGAAGGGCTCTCAAATGTTTCGCCATCACAGCAGGAAAAACGGACACTCTACACAGCAAACAAACAAGGAAAAGGGAGTCAAAATGGAAGAAAGAGAAACTTACAAAAAATGAGGAGGACAATGAAGAACGGAAAGAAGTTGCAGAGGGCGAGAAGCGAGGGAGGTGAACTGACAAGCAACGAGAAACCTTGAGCATTCAAGAAAGAACATACAGATGAAAAAACAACACGGTTTCAAATCGTATTAAATGAATGAAGTGTACGAAGGGGCGGGAGATTGTAATGATGCTTAAAAATAGTAGGCGTCCTGACGCTTGCATTGGAATAAGGGAAACCGCCGTATTTTCTGACTCTCTAAGTCTAGGACCAAACATGCCAACTAACTGACGTTAATAGAATGTTTGGGGGGCAATTGTGGGGGCCGAATAAGATTATTGCGTACGGAGGCCGAATAACTTGAGGAAAGAAACCAAGTTATGTATTATACGGCTCTATCCCGCAGGGACGGAGGCCGAATAACCAGATCGGCTGAAGAATCAGCTGTAGACTTGGCTGAGTACGAACAGTTAGCCGAATGAGGAATTATTGATTGGACGAAAGGTGGGCCCAACCATCAACATCAAGGACGACTATAAATAAGAAGAGCATCAATTAAGAGGGGGCATGTGAGAACAAGTAAGTTTAACTTAAGATATAAGCAAACAAGAGAGTATACACTGACTTATCCGTCGGAGTGCTAATTCCGGCACCCCCGACCAGAGTGTTCATTCCTTTTCAGGTGATTAGCTGAGGATCTCGAGCGTCCTATTGGATCCAAAGAGTATTTCCAAACCACTTCTCCACAGTGCTCTATCTTTTATTCCAAAGGACAACAGTGAGGAAACCAACGGATTTAGAGTATTTGGAGCTAGAGTACAAGAACTAGAGAGAGAAGGTATAGATTTTAGGGTTTTGAAATGTTTAGAGAGAGAGAGAGATGAAAAAGTGATCCAAAAAATCTCTTTATCGGATTGATATACGCACTGACCGCTCAAGCGACCAAGACACTGCTTGAACGAACAAACACTATAAGTGACACCGCTCGAGCGACTAAAACCATCGCTCGAGCACACAATGACCCCATCCCAGTAGTTTTGCAGACTGCAAAAGACTACTCGAGCGCAAGAAGTCTCGCTCGGGCGCAGATATCACACCCACAGTAGTTTTACTGACTATAAAAGATTGTTCGAGCGCCAGAAGTATCACTCGAGCAAACAGGCAAAAATCTTAGCAACAATTTATTGAAAAAAAACTTCCCAACCTATTTCAAATACAACCAAAACTCCAAACTCAACAAACTTTAAGATGGAAAAGAGATGAACAACAGTTAAGTACATGGGTCCTCGGATTCAATAGCAAGAAAATGGGTCGGGTCTAAACCATAATCATTATACTACCATACCCCAAAAAGCCTCTCTTCCAAAAACCCTAACAAAGCCTACGAAGGTTATTACTACTTCATCTCCACATAAGAAAATAAATGTAGGGTTTTTTTTATTGTTGATTCAAAATTCCCCTTTTCTAGGTTCTGTGATTTTTATTAGTTTTGGTTATTTGTTCGCAACATATAAGAAATGTTCGGTTACTTGTTCCCGAACAAATAAACAATGTTCGGGCCTATGTTCTCGAATTTCGGTCATATGCTCAAGAGTTCAATCCCAAAAAAATGACAAACAATTTTTAGTAATTTTGCCCCCCCTTCTTTTTTTTTTGTTTTCAAAAAACATACTCTTACAATGCCAATCTCCTCTGAGCTAAGAACACCATCAAAGCTATAAATTGCCTCTGATTTTTTATTGTTGTACTTTTCTTGTCTCATGGAGTTGTGGTTGCCAAAAAAACTTCCATTCATTTTCATTACCAAATAAATGTATGTAATCAAATGGTTGCCTCCGTTACCGCCGGAATATTATCGCCAAAGGGTTTTCAAGATTTTGATGGTAGGTAATTTTGAAGGTGGGATTTGGGGAATATGGATGAGTGGTGATGTAGGTGGGTACTCTCATAAATCCTAACTCATGATGTAGTAGGTGTGTGTATAACACCCTGCATTTTATTACCCGAGTTCATTACCAAATCCTTTCTAATAATCTCATTTAAATAATTCCACTGATTTGAGAACATGAGCAAAAATCAATAGTAATATTCTCTCAGGACAATGACTGTGATATATATATAAACAAACAGGGTATGATGCCCTGAGACTTACATTGAATAACAATAAATAGAAACAAAAGGGATTTACCCTTATATAATATATGGCACTCAGCCAACAAGTAAAGGGCCCCGTGACCAACAATTACAGACTTCAAGTTATGACCAATCCTCTAGCCTTGTACCCGAAAGCTTATCAACATATAGGATGAGCACTAAGCCCAGTAAAGATCCCAAAGATCCTAACCAATCACAACATATAGATAAAAATGATCATGCATGCACCATGATATACCGTATAAGTAATGTGACAGTTAATAACCAAAAGTATACTCACATAAATATGTTTTTCCCAAAGTAGTTCATCTCGACACAACAGAGTATAAAATCATCTCTTCTTTGTTACATTCTCATTATTACTCCCAAAAGAAAATCATTTCAAAACCCCATCATTTCTTTGATAAAGCGTTAACATAAAGGGATTTCGCTTATACATATGTTTTGAAAATATAACCCCACATGCAAGTCATAACTCAACCCCACATCTTACCACACCGTACACATCTATACACAAATACATCAACTATCTTCCCTAGCCATTGGCCCAATGGCTAAAAGACAACCACAAAACGAAAACCAATAACGCATATATTCAAAAATAAATAATTGAGAATAATACATACAACCAATTTCATCTCCACGGGCTTACAACACTGATGGCAGATTTCATAACACAGATAACACATGACACTTTACCGACCTCACCTGAAAGCAGGTGCCCCTTAGGTCATACGTTACCAAGAGCAAACCGGAAGGGACAAAGAACCTATTACAGAGCACCACGCTTTGCCAGCAGATACGGCAGGAAACAGACCCCTTTTCACATTTTACCAGGCACAAACCAAAAGGGACGAGGAAAGCTCTGCCAAGGCTCCACGCTTTGCTAGCTCAATACGGCGGGAAATGGACCCCCAAACAACATCACATTAAAAACATAACAAGCTAACCAGCATCAATTATCACAATCCTGACTATTAACAATTAAATACATTAACCCACTTCCTTTAAAATGTGTTCCACGCACCGTCATTCAACAACGGTTTCCTTACACTTTAAAATGTTTCCACAAAAAAATATGAGTTACTAAACACTAAAATCATACTATCTAACGGCCGTCTAATAACATAACAATATTTATAAGCGTTCCAGTTACCTCTTTAACAACATAATGCATAACTCAACAATGAAATTACCTATTCACAATGTCCATTTACAACTAACATCACAGCCTCCCACATCACATAGTCCAACCTACAATTGCACTAATAGCCTATATCTAAAAACAATCAATACCATCCTCCACCAATGGCCAATGATAAAATTTTAGACACCAATTACATAAATAAAAGAAGAGATACACCCTTAGGTAATTCCAGATTCCCGTTCATTCTCTCATGTTTTATGAAAGATAGCTAGTTTCACTTTATTTTGAAAACAAAACCTCACTACTTCAAATCTCAACAAGCACAACAATAGCCAACAACCACCAATATTAATCCAAAACCCCAAATTTATTAACAACCACAACATAACCCAATTTTTTTGTTCTCAACATTAATCTTTCTCTTTAACATTCCAAAATTTACAAATGAAATACCAAACCTTCCAAACTGACATACTAAACATATTTTTACAACCCACGATCAATTATAAACATACCCCAGAAACCCACCAATTTAAACCCAAATCAACCCATATGCTTTTTGACAAAATCATCACCAATTTAAACCCAAATCAACCCATATGCTTTTTGACAAAATCATCTATGAAACTATCTTTTTAAATGCCATAAAAATTACCACAATCTATCTATAGTGAGGTATTGAAAAGAAGCTCAAGGATCCCTACCACTTGAAGCGAAGAGAAGAAAGCTAAAAATCCACCGGCAACGAAAACGCGATCCGCTCAGATTAAATGGAAGCCTTAGGCAAGCTCTACCCTTTTTTCCAAAGGGCCATGGTTGAGAAACCACTAAATCAATGTGTATCTGTAGAGAGAATGAGAGTTTTAGAGAGAGAAGCTCTAGATTTAAGGTTTTTAGAATGTTTACACACACACACACACACACACAGAAAAATGAAAAAGTGATCCAAAAAGTGGTTTTTATGAACTGATACATGCGCAGACCGCTTGAGCGTCCAAACACAAAAGTGGGACTGCTCAAGCACAGGAATCACCGCTCAAGCGAAAAATGATACCCTCATAGTAGTTTTGTAGACTTGCAAAAATACTGAGAGTTCACAAAGACCGCTCGAGCGCAGGAAATACTGCTTGTGCGTAGAGGCAAAAATCTATGCAACAACAGTTTTAGAAAATAAGGTACCAACTTGTTCCAAAAGCAACCAAGACACTCCAATAACCACACTTAATGAGGAATAAGGAGAAACAACACATGAGCAACCATATAAGACAATGAAATCCAGATCTAAGATATCAAATGGGTCAAGTCTAAACAAGAATCGCTATAGTATAGGCTTAATTGTAAGATGAGATGTCTTAAAATTATTGATGTCCTTTTTAGTAATTTTATTTGAGGTTATTATTGTAAAAAAATAAAAATAAAGTAAAAAGGCTAAAAAATGAGGGGTTCATAATAATTAATGAGGTGCTAATAGCAGTACTCTAAATTAGGGGACTTACGTGTAGGTTCTAATAGATTGACTTGTTATTCAATAGATTCTATAATAATTAGTGGCATTTTTTATAAAACACTATTAAAAAAATTTAGTAATTGTTAATTTTTAGTGACAATTTAAAAATTTTGTTACAAAAACTGTTAGTAATTATAAATTTTAGTAACAGTTTAAAAAAAGTCATAAAAAGTCACTAATTTTCAACAGGCCATGCTACCGACCCCCAGTGGGGTGACCCCCACTGACAACCCCCAGTGAGATGTCACCCCCCCATTGGCTGAAAAAAAAAAAAAAAAAAAAAAAAGGAAAACAGTTTTTGGGCCAATGAAAAACGACCCCCAGTGACCCCCACTGGGGGTGTTAGGCATTTTTCTTTTCAACATTCAACGATAATCTTAAATTTTCGTCACAATAAATCGTCACTAATTGTAAGTCTTAGTGAAAATTTATAAAAATTGTGATAAAAAAAAGTCAGTAATTGTCAATTTTCAGCGACATATACAAAAAATTCGTTTTGGGGTGGATTATTTTTAGTGACTATTTTATTAGAATTTATTTTTAATCGAACTTGATAAAAATTAAGGGCAACTATTAGGAAGTATTGATAATTGATGAAAAGTAAAAAAAAGAAAGAGAACATAGAGAAGACTCATTACAAGAGAGGAGACATCGTGTAAGTTCATTTTGAGAACCACCTAACTTCCTATTTTTCATAATGGAAGGCTAAATAAAATATCCAAAAAAAAACATATTTTTAATAAAAGTTTAAAAAAAATCATGAGATAAAAAGAGTTTGTCCCAAGGGAATTTAAAAAATAAAAATAAATAATAAATAATAAATAAAACACTCTTGCTAATGACATACTTAGGGCTATCAATAAAAAATACACAATATCAAAATATATAATTTCAATACATTCTTTACATAACTTAAAATACTTTCACACACATTTTATATATATTTTTAACATCAACAATAGTCTTTATGATGTATGACGTTGCAGCAACCTCGCTATGAGTCTCATTTTCTGAATTTATTTCGACAATTTGAATTGCTTATATTATAGAATTCGTTAAATATATCATTCATAATAAAAATTAAGCTAATTGGACAGTTGTAGTTCCATGATCAGATCCTAATTGTTTCTATTTTTTTTTTATTTAAAAAAAAATCATGTTAATAATTTATTTTTTAAAAAGTAAATGTAGTATTGTTATGAGGCTACAAATGTTCCATTAACCTAATTCTTTTTATAAATAATTTATTTGATAAATCTTACAATATGACAGTTTTAAAATATTTTTTATTAAAAAATAGAGAGGACAGAAATCAAGTCGTGCTTAAAGCTCATTAACAAGTCATTTGGCGAAGCATATCTATCATTAGTGACGTGTGTGTGATGGTGACCAAATTCTACATTACCCTAAAATTCAGATAGAAATATTAGATAGACGGACAACGCAACTCGCAATTCGCGATAGAGATGGATATATATGGAGAGAAATATGAATGCACCAGGAATATTATTATAGAATTCGAGTCTTATCCTTTTTATGGGACCATACATATGGGCTGATAAGATATGGCATATGATATGATAAGTATTTATCTATCTATTTATCTATATCTATATTATATATTTTTTATTATTGTTATTATATTATATATTATATATAACTATACTATTATTAAAAGTTAACTCTTAATTTGGTGTTTCGGACCTTTATGGCACGTGAAATTTAGATAAAATAATAGTAATAATAATTATAATAATTAAGCACTCACGTTTTTTCCACTAGTCACGTTATTCAACCCAACAGTTTCATAATACTCTAGACTTCTTCTCTGCCACAATAAGGCCTAGTCTGGCATAAACTAAAAAATTTAAAAAGTCAACAAGTTACTATCTTATTTAAGTCACATCATTTTATTTAAGTCACATCACTTCTTTACCACATCACTTCAAACTCAACTTATACCCAACTCATATTTCATAAAAAGTCAAAAAGTGTACTTATTTAGATCATCCCAAACAACCCCTAAGTTACTCTCATCATTTATTTATTTATTTATTTATTTATTTTGATTTATTTCTCTTTTTAAAACGTTGTGCACTTTCTATCTGAAAATAATAATAATAATAATTTATTGTGCAGTTTCAATTCAATTTCACCATCTTGACTTCTTTCTATTCACAGTGAAATATCACATTTCCATTCAAGAACATTGCAATCTTATGGTTATTCAACAACATTGCAATCTTATCCTACATGGTAAGTGTAATGTTTATTAATTATACTTTTTATTTATTTTTTTATTAAAAAAGTTCCATTATGCCATCAAGTTCTTAAAAAAAAAAATTAAAAAAAAAAAAATTAGAGTATAAGAAATAATTTAGTATTTCTTATAATTTATATATTTTTTAAATCAATTTTTTTGTTTTTTGTTTTTTGTTTTTCATATTAAAATCTTTTTGACTGTATAAGAGTCTTAGGTTTGTAATTAAAAAGTTATTTGTTTGTTTTCTTAATTTTTTTTTATCAAATATGTTTCACTGTGATTGTTTATTTTTCTTTGTGTATATCAAATTTCTTTAAAAATAAATGTTGTAAGAATTTTGGATTTATAATTTTTAAAAAATTTGTTTATTTGTTTTGTTAATTTCTTTTGCTGTGTGTGTGGATTTTTTTTTTTTTTTTTTTTCAAGAAAGAATTTAATGTTCTTAAAAATAAAAATAAAAAGTTTTTTCTTTTGTTTTTATTAATTTTTTTTTTTAATGTTTATAGATTTCACCACTATTATTATTATTGTTGCGTATATCAAATCTCTTTGATTATAATATTCTAAGAGTCTTGGGTTTTATATTTTTTTTATTTTGTGTGCTTTATTGTGCAATTTTAATTCACTTTCGCCATCTTCACTTCTCTCTATTCACAATAAAATATCACTTTTCTATTTAAGAACATTGCAATCTTATGATTATTTAAGAATTATTTATTTTTTTAAAATTAGCTTTTTTTGGTTTTTTTTTTTTCGTTTTATTTTTTATATTAAAATCTATTTGACAGTATAAGAGTCTTAAGTTTGTGATTTGTTAAAAAGTTATTTGTTTGTTTTCTTTTGTGTATATTAAATCTCTTCGAAAATAACTGTTCTAAGAATTTTGAATTTGTAGTTTTTTTTTTAAAATATGTTTGTTTTCTTATTTATTTATTTATTTATTTTTCTGTGTGTTTTCTTGAAGAAAGAACTTATTGTTCTTTAAAAAAAAAATAAAAATAAAAACAGTTTTTCTCTTTTGGTTTGTTTTTTTGGTTTCACTATTTTTTTTTAATGTTAATAGATTTCACTATTATTATATATATACATATATATATATATATTTTGCGTATATCAAGCCTGTTTGATTATAATATTCTATGAGTTTTGGGTTTGTATTTTCTATTTTGTGTGCTTTTATATTTTTATATTGATTTTTTTGTCATTCACTTTTTTAAGTTTTTGTTTGTTTTTTTGTATAAATTTTGTTTTTTTTTTTAATAGAATTTTTTTTTATTTTCTTTAGTTTTTGTTTTTTCTTCTTTTTTTAAATTTGTTTGCTTATTTTCTTAATTTTTTTTCGTGTGTTTTTTCAAGAAAAAATTCAGTGTTCTTCAAATTTGTTTTGATTGTAAGTGATTAAGAGGCTTGGATTAGTGTTTTTATGCTTAACCACATTTTAAACAAAAAAATAAAAATACTCCAACTAAATCATACATTATTTTGCTAAATACATACGTATTTTATTTACCTTTTTTTTTTTTGCATGTTGCTTTACAATTTTTGCTTTTCAAAATAAATAATTTTTGGTGCTTCTCTATTAGAGAAAATATGAATTTCATGTCATAATTTGAAACGATTTGCACATGCATCGCTTGTGCCCGGTCGCTAATATATATATATATATATATTGCTTCAATTTCAAATTGAAAAATGCTAGATTATGTTTATTGAAATGAATAAATTGGGCACTGCTCTTTATATATAAACCAAACAAGTTACTTGGTGTCCAAACCTTCTTCGTATGTCAGGTGTTCTCTAAGAGAAAATAAAAAATTAAAGGGTAAAAAGCACTTCACCCGCTGTGGTTTTAGGATGTGTAGCAGTTGTGTCCTTTATGTTATATTTGGTTGGGGGATTTGGGAAGGGATTTGAAAATGAAAAAGGAAAATGTGTGTGAAACTAGGTGAAATGTAAATATATTTTATTCTCATTTCACCTACATTTTCTCTTTCCTTTTCCAAATCCCTTTCCAAATCTTTCAACCAAACACAACATTAAAGTATTGGAGAGTGTATTTAATTCCTTTATTTTCGTTATTGGGAGTCTTTAGAGTTGTTATATTTTGGTTTTGGAGGAATACGATTCGATTTAAACTTGTTGGGATTGTTCCTTCACGCTTGTTTACGTTGAAAAGTTTTTTGGGAATTTGGAAATTTTGTTTTGGGGTCGACACTAGCCTTTCTGAGTGTCGACACCACCTTATTGCCTTGCTTTTAGTGTCTCTATTAGTTGGTAGGGTCGAGACCAGGGGCACTAAGGGTCGACCCTTCCCTTACTGTGTTGTTCTGGGTTACATTCTGAAATTTAGGATCGACACCACTGGTTCCAAGGGTCAACCATTGCCCTCTGCATACATTAGTATCTCAATTTTTCTTCCTGAAGGGTCGACACCTCTGTCTGAAGGGTCAACCCCAGTGAGTTAATTTTCAGATTTTTGGTTCGGTTTTAAGGTTCTACTTTTAGGGGGTTGACTTATTCTTTCTTTTGACTTTAGGGCTATTATTCTATCCCTATAAATAGACCACAAACACATTTTTCTCATTTACTTTTTCTTTTCTATCTCTCTCCTCCCTCTTTAAATCGTGAATCTCTCTCTCTCTCTCTCTCTCTCTCTCTCTCTCTCTTACAAACTCCCTTTTTTCTACTTAGATCTTTAGATCTAATCGCGTAGAGGTATCTTTCCACCTTAGTCCTTTGAGAAAGATTGTAGATCTCATCAAAGGCTTTTTTTTCTTTTTTTTTTTCCAAGAGTTTCGTGGTTTCAACGATTTTGAGTTTTTCAGAGTTCTCCTATTTGCTTCAAGAGATAAGGTCTATTTCCTAAACTCAATCTGAGTTCGGTAGCATATTTGAGGTATATTTTGTTATGTATATTTGGTAGTCATTTGGTATAATTTTTACCCTTGTTATTTGTTAGTTCAAAAGATCTATGGAAATTGGGCGTTTTGGGTTAAACTTAGGGTGTGGATTTTGAAATGTAAAAGAGAGATTTTTCAAATGAGTTTTGAATAAGGTTATGATTTTGTATTGGTGGTTGAGATATGTTGACATGGTGGCTTTCGTTTACTTAAAAGTGATTTTGAAATAAAATGAGGTTTTGTGAAATTAGGGGATGGTTGGGCTATGATTTTGCTATTACAGTTATTTTTGAGAATCAAAATTGCACATGGATCTCTAAAAGTGGAAAAACCCTAATTTGTAGTCAATCCCTACATGATATTGTTTTGGGAATTAGATTGATTTGTGGTAAATGGTTTGGTTGGAAAGGAAATGGCTGTGAGATTTTGGAAATTAGTTTTGTTACTCTCTTGAAAAATATATTTATAATGTTATCTTTTAATTATTGCATTGGAGATAACTGTTTTAGCTATCTGTAGAGGATAGCATTGCTGTGTGTTAGAAATTACATGTGGATTTGGTAATTTGAAATTATTCATATCATGGAGCATGTAACAGATTGTGGAAATTGAAACTGTATGTTTTGGAAAGAGGTTTTGGAAATTCTCACATAATGTTTTGGGACATTTACATGGTTTTGAAAAAATAATATTTTGAGTTACATGTATTGTACTATTGAAAAGGGTATAAAATGGTGAATCTGGGAAGGGGTGTATATCACCAAATCAAATTAGCCTATGTGTCCAGGGTGAAAGTCCCGAAAAATGCGCGTATACATGGGTGTCGATTCTCGCGGACGAAATATCCGTAAAATGGCAATAGTAGTACTTGTATAGCCTATGTTTACATGGGTGCCGGTTTACGATTTTTCGTGGACGAAATATCTGTGAAAGGTTGTGTTTGTTTTGGAGATTCACCCATTTATTTACTATTATATTGGTTTCGACACAGGATGTTTGGAATATGGTTTTAACAAGATATTTGTTGTTGTTTAGCGATGTATTCGCATTTAATTTAGCAATGTATTTGTTAGTTGGTATTGAGATACCAGGATTAGTTTTTGGAAAGGAATTTTGTATCCAACAGAAGATTTCAACTCGGATAACATTTTGATTAAACGTAAGGATTCGATAATTGGAAATAAAGGATTTTGTTGACAAATCAAAGGGGTTTGAAATTGCATATGGGCATATTATGTATACATGTATTGCATCATGATCATTTATGCTGGTGGAGCATGTTTAGTTTTTGAAATATTCTCTATTGGCCTTTATGGTCACCTTACGTGGCTGAAAATGTTTTTCAGGTGTACATGTGTGGATGTGGACCAAGACGTGAAGCTGTGTTCAGAACTGTGTAAGGTGGTTCTATTATTTGTAGGCCAAGAGCCATATATGTTACTTATTGGCCACGTGCCATTCTTGGAAGGATTACACCCTTGTATATGATGTAATTCTCAGGGCATCGAATTTGATTTTATAGCATCTGTGTATGTTTTAGTTACAGCTGAACATCCATTTGACTTAGATTTGGCATCTAGGAATGTATGAAACCGGATAAACACATGTATTGTGTAACTATATTATATTCATTTGCATGAGAGTTGTTATCTATTGTTCATTGTTAGGTGGTTTGTTCACGTGAGCCGGACCGTGTAAATCCATGGTGTGACAACATGTTGCACATTATCCTTTGTAACTTGAATATATGCAGACACCTCCTCTCTGGTTTTGGACTAATGTACAATTGTTACCTTTTCCATCTAAACAAACAGGAGGTGTTGTACACACGCCCAATGCGCATGTATAACTCTGTTTGATGTTTTTTCCTCCAAAAATGATTTGTCCAAAAGGCCAAAATGACTTTAGTGTTATTTATTTATTTATTTTTATTCTATTGTGCTAGTTGCATCTCTTATTTATTTATTTATTTATTTTATTATTTGTTTAATTTTTCTTCTACTCTATTGTGCTAGATGTCTATCTTTTTTCCTTTTTCCTTTTATTTTTTTTTATTTTTTTTACTTTTATTTTTTTATTTAACTCATAAAATTACTTTAATCTAATTTTGAATTTTTGGCCCATTTTTTTTTTTATTGAATAATATTTTAAAGTAAACGTGCACACACACACACATACATATATATAATTAACTTATAAAAAATTATTGTCATAAAATTACCATATTTAATAATATACATATATTTATATGTACAAAAAAATTAAATTAAAAATTTATCTAACTACCTTAATTTATTATCATAAAATTACCTTAACTAACTTTAAATTTTTAACTTACTTTCTTATTTAATGACATTTTAAATTATATATATAATTAAACCATAAATTAATCTAAAAACCTTTATTACCATAAAATCAAATCATAAAAATTAAAATTAAAACTTAAAAAAGAGAGGCAACCAGTAGTATAGTGCAGTGTTCCTAGCAAATTGCACAATAGAGTAGAAACAAAATTAAACAAATCAACAAAAGAATAAAATTAAAATAAAAAATAAAAAAAAAATAGGTGTTTGTATATATAATTTAAAATGTTATTAAATAAGAAATGAAGTTAAAAATTAATAAGGATGTAATAAATTAAGGCAGTTAGATTAATTTATAATTTATATAAGTATATGTATATGTTTAATTTAAAATGTTATTAAATAAGGTACTTTTTTATGGTAACAAATTAGGGGGTTTTGTTTAATTTATGATTTAATTTGTTACATATTTAAAATGTTATTAAATAAAAAAAAGTGGGTTAAAAATTAAAAAATAGATTAAAGTAATTTTACAATTTGAATTTATGATAATAAATATGTTTACATTAATTTATGGTTTAATTATATATCGACATATATATATATTTGTACATATAATTTAAAATGTTATTAAATAAGCAATTAAGTTAAAAATTGATTAAGGTAATTTTATGATAATAGAGTAGGGTGTTTAAGTTATTTATAATTTGATTTTTTAAATACACGATTAATATAGAAAATTATATGTATTAGAGAAGAGAGAGAGAATATAGGCTTTTATGTAACGGTAAATTAGTTTTTTTCAACGTTTATCGTTAACGGTATTATGATTGCACATTTGCCTAAAATTACATAGGAAATATCTATGTATATTCAAACTATAGGCAATAAAGTGCTTCAACATCAAATCACTTGAAAATGAAGTGTTTTTTTTACCAAAATTATTAAATATACTTAAAGATATAAAATGAAAAATTAAATATTTAAGTGATAAAAAGAACTTAAACCTAAAATCATTAATCTAAACGTTATATATTTTAAATTTAAAATTAAACTTTATATTTTACAAATTTAATAACATGCATATCAAGTGGGCAAAGATACTACAGATACTTTCTTGCTTTCCTTTTCTTCCCCAAGGGCCATAAATCTGTATCCATGCACAGCGCCACTGCATGTGCCCCTATATTTGAGCCACGTTCTTGCTTTCCTTTAGTCCCCAATTTTGTTTTGTCTTCCTTTTAGCTCCCATCCATTTCGAGTTGTTTCTGTTGACTCAGTTTCCAACCTCGTGCTGTCAAATTTCTCTTCCCATCAATTCTTCATCCTACTTTTCTTCTTCAATTAATACAAAAGAGTTGTTTGGAATATTTTAAATAAATGTATTTTTAAATTTTTTTAAAAATATGAGTTGAGTTTGAATGATGTGGTAAAGAGTTGATGTGACTTAAATAAGATAGTGACTTTTTGATTTTTTTAGGGAATGCCAAGCCTAGCCCAAATCAATTTGAGATACGTTTGCTACAAATAAAAGTGAAATTATTGATATGAGAATAATTATATTATGAGAAATATTTATATTATCAAATAAACTATTAATCTATACTATATATTAAGCAAAATGGAGTTTTTAACCCCAAATCTTGTGGGAGCTCCAATCTCCCAATCTAAATTTTCTGATTTTTTGATTTAAAAAAAAAAATCTTAGCATTTATTAACTTCTCCCAACTCTCAAGTCTTACCCTCATAATAATACTTTAATACATTAAGAACAAGTATAAAAAAAATTCTTTGAAATCCAACACATATGAATTTCTTGAAAAGTCCCAACACATATGATTATTATCCCTCATAATAACACTTTAATGCATTAAGAATAAGCATAAAAAAAATTTCTTGAAAAATTTCTTGAAAAGTCCGACACATATGATTATTATCAAAATATTAAACTTTAATATAATATAAAAAAGGAAAAAAAGAAGACATTTAAAAAAAATATTTAAAAATCACAATTCACATATATATAGATAATTGTAAACACAATAAAATAGGAGGGCATTCATGTCTACATGTTTTTTATAAGATCTCCTCCATTATAATACGATAGCACTTTATTTCTCTCATCTTATAATCTATATATATATATATACTATATATTAAGCAAAATGGGGTTTTTAACCTTAAGGCCTGTGGGAGCTTCAATATCCCAATCTGAATTTTCTAAATTTTTTATTAAAAAAAAAATTTCAGCATTTATTGATTTGGTCAAAATCTCCTTATCAGCATTTATTAACTTTTTTCAATCCACATGTCTTTCCACATGCCTGCATTTATTGATTTGGTCAGAATCTCCTGATCAACATTTAAAATCCCCTCATACAAATAATTATAGATACAATCTGTGTATAGTTACTGCAGTACCCTTTTCAACTTCTCTCATACACTATGGTTAGTGATAAGATATTTAAATTATTTTTATAAAAAATCTTTAAAAACATAATTTATATATTAAAAAAAATCTAAAACAAATATAAATATCTATAATTATCCTGTGCATGGCACGGGTGATTGACTAATTAATAATAGTTAGAAAGTCATTCAACTCTAACAATCAATCCACCACGTCAAGCCCAATAACCACAACATTATTAATCACATACAACTTCCATAAGAGAGAAGAAATATATCTATACAATATATTAAGTAAAAGAGAGTTTTTAACCCTCAAGGTCTGTGGGAGTTTTAATATGTCAATCCTAATTTCCTAATTTTTTATTTTTTTTAAAAAAAAATTAACCTCAGCATTTCTTAACTTCTCTCAACCCACGAGACTTTTTAACTTTTCTCATAATTACTGCAGTACCTTTTCCAAAACAAATAATTTGTATATTAAAAAAAATTAAAAACAAATATAAATATAAATATCTATATCTATATCTATCTATTTATTTATATCTATCTCTAACCCACAAGTTTTGTGGGAGTTCCAATATCTGAACCTTAATTTCTTAATTTTTTTGATTTTTTTTGAAAAAAAAAAAACTTATCACTTGTTTAATTCTTCTAAGTCTTTTTAACTTCTCCAATACATACACTCTTTTTAACTTTTCACATATCTATTGCAAACAGTGAATCTCCTTTTTGTTTTATCTTTCTTAACTTCTCACTTCTACACTTTCAACTTCAGTGACCATATATGCAAACAGTAAGTCTTCTTTTTGTTTTCTCCTTCTTGACTTTTCCTTTTATTTACTGTTTTAATATTGTAGTTAGATAGCGCATAAAAATATTTGTAATTTGTCTAGCGAATAAAAAATTATAATTTGATTTTTTAATATGATTGGAGGTAGATAAATATAAACCTTCACAAAGAGAAAAATGTGATTATAATTAGTTGAATAATTCTTTTTTTTTAATGTGATTGTAGTTAATTTAATAGTTCCTTTTTTTCATTTATTTATTTTATTATGGGAAAAATATGATGTGATTGTAGTTTGTTCAATGACTCTTTTTTTTAATATGATTGTTGTAATTTGTTCAATGATTTTTTTTAATGTTATTAAATCTTTTTATTTACTATTTTAATTTTATTTTTAATATGATTAAAGTTAAATAAACATAAATACTCACAAAGAAAAAAATATGATTGTAATGCGATGTGATTGTAATTTGTTCAATGGCTCTTTTTTTTTAATATGATTGTTGTAGTTAGTTCAATGGTTTTTTTTTTTTAATATTATTTAATCTTTTGATTTACTATTTTAATTTTATTTTTAATATGATTGAAGTTAGATAAACATAAACACTCACAAAGAAAAAAATGTGATTGCAGTTAATTCAATGGTTCTTTTTTTTAATGTGATTGTAGTTAGTCAATGGTTCTTTTATTTATTTATTTTATTATGGAAAAAATGTGATGTGATTGTAGTTTGTTCAATATTTTTTTTTAATGTGATTTAATCTTTTATTTACTGTTTTAATGGTTTTCTTTACAATTATTTATGAAAAAAATATGATTGTAGTTAGATAGCATAAAAATATTTGTGATTTGATTTAATTTTTTTCTGATTTGATTTTTAAAGTACCAATTATTGATAATGATTAGATTGTATTTTTTTTAAAAAAAATTGTAATTGATTTTTTTAACTCATTGTGTTTTTTGAAAAAAAATTATTGTGTTTTTTTAAATATCAATTCACTTAATTTGTGATTTGATTTTTAACTCACTGTGTTTTCTGAAAAACAAAATTGATTGTACTCATTAGGGTCACATAATGTATCAATTATCTATACTATATATTAAGCAAAATGGGGTTTTTAACCCCCAAGGGCCTGTAGGAGCTTCAATATCCCAATCTGAATTTTCTAAATTTTTTATTTTTTATTTAAAAAATAACCTCAGTATTTATTGATTTGGTTAAAATTTCCTGATCAGCATTTATTAAATTTTTTCAATCCACATGCCTTTCCACATGCCTTTCCACATGCCTACATTTATTGATTTGGTCCAAATTCTCTGATCAGCATTTAAAATCCCTTCATACAAATAATTATAGATACAATCTGTGTATAGTTACTGCAGTATCCTTTTTAACTTCTCCCATACACTATGGTTAGTGATAATATTGTTAAATTATTTTTATAAAAAATCTTAAAAAACATAATTTATATATTAAAAAAAATCTAAAACAAATATAAATATCTATAATTATCCCGTGCATAGCACGAGTCATAGGCTAGTACTATATATTAAGCAAAAGGGGATTTTTAACTCCAAGCCTTGTGGGAGCTCTAATCTCCCAATCTAAATTTCCTAATTTTTTTATTAAAAAAAAAAAAAAAAACCTTAGCATTTATTAACTTCTCCCAACCCCCAAGTCTTACCCTCATAATAACACTTTAATGCATTACGAACAAGCATAAAAAAAAAATAAAAAAATAAAAATAATAAAAATTGAAATCCGACACATTTCAATTCCTTGAAAAATCCCAATACATATAATTATTATCCCTCATAATAACAATTTAATGCATTAAGAACAAGCATAAAAAAAATTCTTGAAAAGTCCAACACATATGATTATTATCAAAATATTAAACTTTAATATAATATAATAAAAAAAATGACATTTAATTCTTTAAAAAGTCTAACACATATGATTATTATCAAAATATTAAACTTTAATATAATATAAAAAAGGAAAAAAAGAAGGCATTTTAAAAAAAACAAAGATATTTAAAAATCGCAATTCATATATATAGATAATTGTAAACACAATCCATGCATAGCACGAGTAATATGCTAGTTAATCAAATATTACAAAGGGTATCAAACTGCTCTTTATATGAGTTAAATACAAAATCTCACATCGTGAAGGGTGCTACACAACCACTAAACTAAATGTCCTAATTAATAAAAGTGAAATAATATTAAGTCATCGTTTGAAAAAAATTTACACATACATAAAAAAAAATTTAATTTTAATTATTAATATTTATAAAGTTTATTACTTGTGTTGTGTGTATTTTTTTTCCTTCTAAATTTGTACTTAATTGTAATCTCTCATAAATAAAACCTAAAATATTATGTTTCGAATAGTTTCTGTATGGCTTATCATTTGAATCACGAGTCAAGCTTGGCAATGTTATCATTTTTTTAATAAATTATAAATACACTATTTAAAATTTGATTAAAATACCAATTAATCCTTTTTTTATTATGAAAAGAGTTTGACTTTTCTAATATTCACAATTTAATTTGAGAGAGTATTTGGACTTTATTGGTCCATTGTGAGTCCAATCTTGATGATTCAAACCGTTTACTTTTTATTACTCGTTGAAAAAAATATTCATGTAAAAACAATCAAGATGATTTGTCACGGCCCAAATTATACAGAAAATACAACTCAAAAGCATATATATATATATATATAAATCAAAGTATTAGTCCTTTCATTATAGAAAGTTAAGGATACAAAAGAGTTAAATATAAATAAATGTCCTTCGGGCTTACACGTTTCCAAGTCTTAGTTTGGTTACAACAAAAAGAGACTAGCTTATACAAATTTAGCCTTAGACTATACAAAAAAATAAAAAAAAACGGGAAACTTTTACTTCCCCAGGATCCCTCCAATGCTATTGCCTTGGTAGGAGCATGTCACCAACACCTGAAATGTTATTCCTAAATAGGGTGAGCCACAGCCCAGTAAAAATCATCTAACACAGTATATGAAATTTAGTAAAAGCATAAGTACAATATGTATATACAATGCCTATGACAAAATGTCCACAAATTTATATACTAATAATACATTAAATTTCAAATCATAGTCTGTATAGCGATCCCAGTTTTCCCCTCATTGTTTAATTATATTCCGGACTCAGTTCCGTGGATGTTGGTCGTTGTCTTATTCTCATTTCTATCATTTACTCTTTATATTTGAGTCTTGGGTTGTGTTGGGCAGGTTGGGAACAGGTTGGGTGAGCTTTGGTCTCTATTCTTGTTGCCAAGATTTTTTATGATCCGCTCGAGCGGGTCCCGTTGCGCTCGAGCGGAGTTTGTATCCTTTCAGCATTTTGTGCGTCTGCAAAAATACTGCAGGTGTGTTTTTCGCGCTCGAACGGATTTCATTACGCTCGAGCGGGTCGCGCTCGAGCGGGTATATGACGCTCGAGCGGGTGTTCGAAGTCTATAAAAGTACTGGAGGAGTGTAATCTACGCTCGAGCGGGGTCCTTTGCGCTCGAGCGGGTAGTGTTTTGCTTTTATGTCTTGGCGCTCGAGCGGGTATTTTTGCGCTCGAGCGAGTTAAGTTTTTGTGCCTTACGCTCGAGCGTCCTATTCTCCGCTTGAGCAGACTATACGTATATCAGTTAGCAGCTGGGCCATTTTAAATCACTTTTTCGACTTTCTCTCTCTCTCTCTAACTTTCCAAAACCCTCATTTGAGAGCTCCTCTCTCTAGAATACAACTTCTCTCTTAGAAATCATCTAGTTTGAGTGATCTTCTACCATAGTTCTTTTGCATAAAGTGTAGAGCTTGGTGTGGGCTACATTTCAATCCAAAAATCTTTGGGTTTGGAGCATTTCAAGTTTCATCATCTTCTCCATTTGGTCTCTCCATTTGAGGTAGGGATAACTACTCATATTTATGATTTTTGACATAAACTTGTAGTCATTTTGATATAATGTTGAAGTTGAGTAATTTTGGGGGTTAGGGTTTCAAAATATATAAAGAGGGGTTTTGTTCTTTTGACTCATACATGTATATTTTGGGTCTTAAAATGAGGTTATTGATGTTTAATGGAAATATTTGAGCCTTTGGGTCAATGTTGAGAAAAGGGAGAAGAGAGCCCCAATTTGTTGTTATGAATTAATTTGTACAATTAATTTGGAAAGTTATGAAAATATGAAATTGAGTTGGAAATAATGAAATTGAGGAGTTATGAGAATGAATGGTGGAGTTGGATAAGTTAATCACTCATCTTTGGAAATATTGATAAATTATCTATTAATGCATTTATTATCTGTTTAGAAATAATTACTTTGGGCTATCGGTGGAGGATAGTCTTGATCGTTGTAGACACTGTATGTTGATTAGGGAAAACTGAAACTAATCACGTTGAATACGTCATTGAATATGACGGTTGGAATAATACATCGAATATGTGTATTGATTGATTGTTGTATATGATAAGTGTTTATATACATTGTATTGTGTGGGAGGAGATAGGGGATGTACTCCACGGTTTGAGAGGAGATAGGGGATGGACTCCTAAACCGGATATTATTTGGGAGGAGATAGGGGATGGACTCCATTGATACAACGAATATGTGTATCTATTGTGAAGTACAGAAGTGTTTTAATATGACTTTGATACAGCAAATATGTGTATCTATTGTGAAGTATGGAAGTGTTTTGATATGATTTGTTATCTCATTTAAAAAGGAAGTGCTTTAATATGAGTCGAAGTCTCATTAAATTGTTGGCCAGGTTCTGAGCCATGTTATGAATTGAAAATTTGATAAGTAAAGGAAAGTGGAATGAAATATGGACATATCTGTCATGGAATTGGATTGTGTTGTACGTTGGTTTGTATGAGTTAAACATTTATCAAATGCTAATGTTTTAGTTATTGCTCATATTATGTTTAGCATATCTCTACTGGGCATTGGCTCACCTTATATATGACATCATTTTCAGGTACAGGTGATATGCCGCCTCCAAGGATGTAGCTTGGGAGGTTGTAGAAGCTGAAGGCTTCCGTTTGTGATTATTTTGTGTATTACATGTAAATCAAGCCAAGGGCTTATTTTGTGTTTGAGTTGGTACTCTCTTTTTGTGACCAAGTGTTGGCTTGGAAAGTTGTAAGCCCGTAGGGCATTTACTTTTGATGTCAGCATGTAATACTTTTGTAATGAATACTCTGATAAATAGAATTATGCTTTATTCTCTTAAGTTTATAGATGTCTTGAATGTATGATTTATGGGTTTATTTTGAGGGCGTTACAACTTAGTATCAGAGCGTATTGGGCTTGAATACTTTGGGTACGTGGGAAGTGGTTAGTACCACAATGGGTTTGTCTCGCTTGTTAGAGACTTAGATGTAATGTTATGTGCTTATGTGATAACATGTTTATGTGACTATATGGGTATGGGATTTAGTTTCTATGATGTTGACTGGATCCTTGGGTTTCTGTGAGTCCTATTGGAAAAGCACTTGATCAATGCTGTTTCTAACAGGAACTCTAGCAACGCCTTGGGACTGTCATTATTCGGAAATGAAATTCGTAAGTGCTTATGTGATTATGTGCTTACGTGGAATGAATTACTGTTGTCCAATGCATTAGGACGCGAGTGAAATAGCTTCGGCATATTTGTGAATGTGCTAATGTTCTTCGTTACCTTTATTAGGATGCCTGGACGAGGATGTGGTGGTAGGCGAGGTAGGCCTAGGAGGCAGGAGATGCCTATACCGGATGAGATTCTAGCGCAGCAGGAAGGTGTTGGTTAGGCCAATGTGGCCGAGCCAGTAGGTCAGCAGGCCATGGGCGCCTTAGCCCACGAGATGGCAGGAGCATTGAGGAAATCCATGGACATTCTCAGAGCTGAGAATCAAGTCCAGGCCCATGTTGCTGAGGCAGGGCCTTGTTTTCTGAAGAGGGAGTTCTTCCGGTCTAACCCGGACGAGTTTGTGGGTGATCCAAAAGAGCCACTTAAGGCTGATGAGTGGCTTGAACAGATGACGAAGACATTTGAGATGCTTAGCATCGAAGACGGGGCTTTGAAGGTGACCTTGGCGTCTTTCCAGCTGAAAGGAGATACGGGTCAGTGGCGGAAGTTTGTTCGAGAACGCATTAGTGGCACATGGAAGGCCTTTGTAGATGCTTTCCAGGAGAAGTTTCTGTCTCCAGCTGTTAGGGAGAAGTTGAGGGACCAGTTTTGTCAGCTCAAGCAGCTAAGTATGCCAGTGGCCGAGTTTGAGGCCGCATTTACCAGTTTATCTAGGTTTGCACCTAAGCTTGTGGCGTCTGAGGAACGCCGTTGTCTTGAGTTTGAGAAGAAGCTGAGACACGGACTCAAGACTAGGGTTGCTGGGTCCATGACTCGAGAGTATGGACGCCTTGTGGATGCTGCAGCGCATCTTGAGATTATTATGCAGGAGGAGGAGGAGAGGATGAGGGGCTCCAAGCGGAGTCAGGATGGCCAGGGAGATGGTCGGAGGCAGAGGGGTTCTAACCCTCAATAGCCCTAGGGTGCTTTTGTGAGATCTACCTTTCCAGTGCCGAGTGTAGGTTCTGGGAGAGGCAGTCAGGGAGACATTACTTGTTACAAATGTGGTCAGCTGGGCCACAAGTCTCCAGCTTGCCCGCAGAGGGGAGGAGGGCAGAGAGCAGCTTCATCTTCGGCTCGACCACAGAGCCAGAGTCAGGGCAGAGGCTAGCCGCTCTCTTGTTACCAGTGTGGTCAGGCGGGGCACCTGAAGAGGTATTGCCCGCAGTTGAGTGACACATCTGGTGCGTCTGGTTCGAGGCAAACGCAGAGTTTTCAACCAGCACAGTCAATTCAGGCCTCGTGGGCCAATCAGGGGGCTTCATCGTCTCAGTCCGTGCAGCAGTCTTTTGCTCCGAGAGGTAAGCAGGTAGACCAGAGACCTTCAGGGCGTGTGTATGCTGTTACTGCACAGGATCTTGTACCGGCTCTATCTGTTGTGAGAGGTACCTTTTTGTTTTGCAACTCGGTTGCCAATGTGTTGATTAATACGGGTGCATCCCATTCCTTCATATCTGCTGCATTTGCATATGTTTTGGGGTTGGAGTTGGCATAGTTAGCTTCTCCTATTTGTGTTGTATCACCTATTGGGGGCGAGTTGATTTTGAAACAAGGGTGTCGGGGCTGTGATATAGAGGTTGCCGACCGCCGGCTTCCATTTTCTTTTGTAGTTATGGCTATGTCGGGTTTTGATGTGATTTTGGGTATGGACTGGTTATCATCATACCGGGCTGTTATTGATTGTTACCGCCAGAGGGTCATTATATGTACCTTGAGCGGGGATTGTTTCCATTTCTTGGGGGGATCGGCTTGGTAGAGTGTTGCCACCGGTGTATGATCCACGAGGGCGGAGTGAGCTTAGTGGTCTTCTTGCTAGCTTTATGAGTAGTGAGTGTGATGAGACCCAGACTGTATTGCCAAGAGTGGTTTGTGAGTACTCGGACGTCTTTCCCGAGGATCTTATTAGTCTACCACCACATCGAGAGGTGGAATTTTCTATTGATTTAGTGCCCGGCACGGCGCCGATTTCCATGGCACCTTATCGTTTTGCCCCAGCTGAGTTGAGTGAGTTGAAGGTTCAACTCCATGAGTTGCTAGATAAGGGTTTTGTCCGCCCTAGTGTTTCACCGTGGGGAGCACCGGCCCTCTTCGCTAAAAAGAAAGATGGTGCCTTGAGACTTTGTATTGATTACCGGAAATTGAATTGGGCTACGGTTAAGAACAAGTACCCTATGCCTCGTATAGATGATCTGTTTGACCAGTAGAAAGGGTCTCGTTGTTTCTCTAAAATAGACTTGAGATCGGGTTACCATCAGTTAAGGGTCAGGGAGGAGGATATCCCGAAGACGGCATTCTGTACATAAGTTTCTGGTGATGCCTTTTCGGGCTCACCAATGCACCGGCAGTGTTTATGGACTTGATGAACCGGATCTTCCGGGAGTTCTTAGATCACTTTGTGGTGGTCGTTTTTGTAGACGACATCCTGATTTATTTACCTTCTGAGGTAGAGCACGAGAAACACTTGAGAGTGGTGCTTGAGTTGCTTAGAGTCCATAAGCTATATGCTAAGTTTGGGAAGTGTGAGTTCTGGCTAAGAGAGGTTAAGTTCTTAGGCCATGTGGTCTCTGGAGAAGGGGTGTCTGTTGATACATCCAAGATAGAGGCAGTGCAGGATTGGGCACAGCCTAAGAGTGTTTTTGAGATCCGCAGTTTTCTGAGATTAGCTGTGTATTACCGTCGATTTGTGAAGGATTTCTCCAGGCTAGCTTCACCGTTGACTAGATTGACGCGGAAAGGGGTCAAGTTTGTGTGGAGTGAGACTTGTGAAAAGTCGTTCCAGGAGTTGAAAGTTAGACTTACTACCGCTCCAGTGTTGATTATTCCGGAGAGAGGTTTGGGTTATGCGGTTTATTGTGACGCCTCACGAGAGGGTTTGGGTTGTGTGTTGATGCAAAAAGGGAAAGTGGTAGCCTATGGCTCGCGGCAGTTGAAAACACACGAGAGAAATTACCCTACACACGACTTAGAGTTAGCAGTAGTGATCTTTGCCTTGTAGATTTGGAGGCACTACCTGTATGGTGAGAGACTTGAGGTATTCTCGGATCATAAGAGTTTGAAGTATCTGTTTACACAGAAAGACTTGAACTTGAGGCAGATGAGGTGGATGGAGTTTATTGAGGATTACGACTTCGAGATGCATTACCATCCGAGAAAGGCCAATGTTGTGGCCGATGCCCTTAGCAGGAAATCCATTAGTGATGTAGCTTGTATAGCCATCCGGGAGTGGGAAATGTTGGGTGCACTTGGCGAGTTTGATTTATTTTTGGGTGAATCTGTTGAGGCTGCGGCCTTGTTTTCTGTAGTTACGCAACCAACACTTGTGAATCAAGTGTTAGAGGCACAGAGAGGTGACTTTGAGGTAGAATTCCTTCGGGAGAAGATCTCCAGTGGGAAGGCTAAGAAGGGTTTGACTGTGTATCCCGACTTGAGTGTGAGATACCGAGACCGTTTGTTTGTGTCGGAGTCTTGCCGAGAGGAGGTACTCCGAGAGTTTCACCATTCGCACCTTGTGGTGCATCCGGGAGGCATTAAGATGTATCGTGATTTGGGTTGCCAGTTTTGGTGGCGCGGTATGAAGAGAGATGTGGCAGTTTTTGTGTCTAAGTGCCTTACTTGTCAGCAAGTGAAGACCGAACATCAGAGGCCAACGGGTTTGTTGCAACCCTTGCCTATAGCCGAGTGGAAGTGGGAGTATGTCACTATGGACTTCGTTATAGGTCTTCTGAGGACTCAGTAGGGTAGTGATGCTATTTGGGTGGTTGTAGACTGGTTGACTAAGTCGGCGCACTTTATCCCTATACGTGTGAGAGATTCGGTAGATCACCTTGCCGACTTGTATGTTTGGGACATAGTGAGGTTGCACGGGGTCCCAGTGTTGATCGTCCCAGATAGAGATCCACGTTTTACTGCTAGGTTGTGGCAGAGTTTGCAGAATGCCTTGGGCACTAGGTTAACCTTTAGTACGGCTTATCATCCTCAGACTGACGGGCAGTCCGAGCGTACTATTCAGATCCTTGAGGATATGCTTCGAGGTTGTGTCCTTGACTTTAGTGGGTCGTGGGAGAGGCACTTGCCCTTAGTGGAGTTTGCCTACAACAACAGTTTCCAATCCAGTATTGGTATGGCACCATTTGAGGCCTTGTATGGCCGACCGTGTAGGTCTCTAGTTTGTTGGGCCGAGGTGGGGGATGCACCTTTGTTGGGCCTGGAGTTGGTTCGGGAAACGACAGAGAAAGTTGAACTTATCCGTAAGAGGCTTGTTACAGCCCAGAGTCGTCAAAAGTGTTATGCCGACCATAGGAGGAGGCCTTTGGTATTTGAGATAGGTGATCACGTCTTTCTGAAAATATCACCTAGGCGGGGTTTGATGAGGTTTGGGAAGAGTGGGAAGTTGTCCCCTCAGTTTATTGGTCCCTTTGAGATCCTTTAGAGGATTGGGGAGGTTGCATACCGTTTAGCTTTACCGCCGCAGCTGTCCGGAGTGCATGACGTGTTTCATGTTAGTATGCTTCGGAAGTACGAGCCGGATCCATCACATGTGTTGGATTGGACCGACTTAGAGGTAGATGAGGATGCCTCGTATGAGGAGAGACCGGTGCAGGTCTTGGATAGGCGGGAACAAGTCTTGCGAGGCAAGACAATACCCTTGGTAAAAGTTCTGTGGAAACATCACGGGGTGGAGAAAGCCACCTGGAAACGTGAGTTAGAGGTCCGTGAGAAATATCCGGACTTGTTTGATGATGTTTAACCGTGTGTTGAAAACTTTGTTATGTTGATGAATTTTGAAAACATTGTGTATGTTTTAGATTGTGGAAATGTTATAGCCATCGAATATGGTTCGGAAATGGAAGTTTATTTTAACATTGCATATGTTAATTCTGTTTTAGAAATGCAAATATATTGATTGGCATTGAATATGTAATTGAATTGTGAAATATGTGTTGAAATTGGTAAATTTCAAAGGAATGCATGTTGACAATGCATGTTGTAAACATATGTTGTAATTTGCCTCTTGAAAAGAGACGGGATGACCGGTAGTGGGTCAGGTTGTGAAATATTGAGTGGTAATATTGTTGAGAATTGAGAAATCATATTTTTGAAACTTATTTATCTAATTTCAGGGATGAAATTCTTTAAGGGGGGGAGGTTATAGCGATCCCAGTTTTCCCCTCATTGTTTAATTGTATTCCGGACTCGGTTTTGTGGATGTTGGTCGTTGTCTTATTCTCATTTCTATCCTTTACTCTTTATATTTGAGTCTTGGGTTGTGTTGGGCAGGTTGGGAACAGGTTGGGTGAGATTTGGTATCTATTCTTGTTGCCGAGATTTTTGATGATCCGCTCGAGCGGGTCCCATTGCGCTCGAGCGGAATTTGCATCTTTTTAGCATTTTGTGCGTCTGCAAAAATACTGCAGGTGTGTTTTTCGCGCTCGAGCGGATTTCATTACGCTTGAGCGGGTCGCGCTCGAGCGAGTATATGACACTCGAGCGGGTGTTCGAAGTCTGTAAAAGTACTGGAGGAGTGTAATCTACGCTCGAGCGGGTAGTGCTTTGTTTTTGTGTCTTGGCGCTCGAGCGGGTATTTTTGCGCTCGAGCGGGTTAAGTTTTTGTGCCTTACGCTCAAGCGTCCTATTCTCCGCTCGAGCGGACTATACGTATATCAGTTAGCAGCTGGGTCATTTTAAATCACTTTTTCGACTTTCTCTCTCTCTCTAACTTTCCAAAACCCTCATTTGAGAGCTCCTCTCTCTAGAATACAACTTCTCTCTTAGAAATCATCTAGTTTGAGTAATCTTCTACCATAGTTCCTTTGCATAAGGTGTAGAGCTTGGTGTGGGCTACATTTCAATCCGAAAATCTTTGGGTTTGAAGCATTTTGAGTTTCATCATCTTCTCTATTTGGTCTCTCCATTTGAGGTAGGGATAACTACTCATATTTATGGTCTTTGACATAAACTTGTAGTCATTTTGATGTAATGTTGAAATTGAGTAATTTTGGGGGTTAGGGTTTCAAAATATATAAAGAGGGGTTTTGTTCTTTTGACTCATACATGTATATTTTGGGTCTTAAAATGAGGTTATTCATGTTTAATGAAAATATTTGAGCCTTTGGGTCAATGTTGAGAAAAGGGAGAAGAGAGCCCTAATTTGTTGTTATGAATTAATTTGTACAATTAATTTGGAAAGTTATGAAAATATGAAATTGAGTTGGAAATAATGAAATTGAGGAGTTATGAGAATGAATGGTGGAGTTGGATAAGTTAATCACTCACCTTTGGAAATATTGATAATTTATCTGTTAATGCATTTATTATCTGTTTAGAAATAATTACTTTGGGCTATCGGTGGAGGATAGTCTTGATCGTTGTAGACACTGTATGTTGATTAGGGAAAACTGAAACTAATCATGTTGAATATGTCATTGAATATGACGGTTGGAATAACACATCGAATATGTGTATTGATTGATTGTTGTATATGATAAGTGTTTATATACATTGTATTGTGTGGGAGGAGATAGGGGATGTACTCCACGGTTTGTGAGGAGATAGGGGATGGACTCCTAAACCGGATATTATTTGGGAGGAGATAGGGGATGAACTCCATTGATACAACAAATATGTGTATCTATTGTGAAGTACGGAAGTGTTTTAATATGACTTTGATACAGCAAATATGTGTATCTATTGTGAAGTATGGAAGTGTCTTGATATGAGTTGTTATCTCATTTAAAAAGGAAGTGCTTTAATATGAGTCGGAGTCTCATTAAATTGTTGGCCAGGTTCTGAGCCATGTTATGAATTGAAAATTTGATAAGTAAAGGAAAGTGGAATGAAATATGGACATATTTGTCATGGAATTGGATTGTGTTGTACGTTAGTTTGTATGAGTTAAACATTTATCAAATGCTAATGTTTTAATTATTGCTCATATTATGTTTAGCATATCTCTACTGGGCGTTGGCTCACCCTATATGGGACATCATTTTCAAGTACAGGTGATATGCCGCCTCTAAGGATGTAGCTTGGGAGGTTGTAGAAGCTGAAGGCTTCCTTTTGTGATTATTTTGTGTATTACATGTAAATCAAGCCAAGGGCTTATTTTGTGTTTTGAGTTAGTACTCTCTTTTTGTGACCAAGTGTTGGCTTGGAAAGTTGTAAGCCCGTAGGGCATTTACTTTTGATGTCAGCATGTAATACTTTTGTAATGAATACTCTGATAAATAGAATTATGCTTTATTCTCTTAAGTTTATGGATGTCTTGAATGTATGATTTATGGGTTTATTTTGAGGGCATTACAGGCTGGTTCCCATCAATTCATTTCCAATCCATTTATTTATCTCAATTCATGAGTCAATTTCATCATTTGTCAACAACCAAATTGAGACTACAACTCAAGGGTTTCCCAATCATACAAGCCATACATAAGCACTTCAAACTGCCATTTTACGGATATTTCGTCCGCGGGATCGGCACCCATGTATAAATTTCCATTTGTCATTTTACGGATAATTCGTCTGCAAGATTGGCACCCATGTATAATTTTAGGACTTTCACCCTGGACACTCCGGCCAACTTAATTATAGCGGAGTCCATCTCCTTTCTCCTCCCAAACAATAGAGCACACCCCCTTTCCACTCCAATATAGTCATACATATATAATGTATTCACAACATAATCATATTCAATGATAACCAACCATGGTCTAGTTTGAATTCAGTTAATCCAAATGCAATTTCTATAGCAATCATAACTATCCTCCACCGATAGCCCAATACAGTTATTTCTAAACAAATATTCAATCTTAAGACGGATAATTTATTTAAGATTTCCAAAGAGTGAGATAATACATAACCAATCTCACTATTCATATCAACAACCCTCCAACCTTGCATTTTCAATATAAATTTCAACTATTTGTACAAAATGATAATTTGATCCAATCAGGGCAATTTGCCCCTCTTTCTCAAACATTGACTAAAGTGCCAAAATCATCAAATTTGACACAACACAACATCATTTTCAAACTTCACAATCATTTATTTCACCCTTATCCAAAACCCCTCTTTTCATCTCATACCCAAACCCTAGGTTTGTTTAAAACATTTCCAAATCACACCATTATTACACAAGAAACAAATAACTAAGCTAAATGTCATATGAAGGTGTAGAAAGATCCCTACCTCAAAGAGAGAATATGAGCCAAACGAGAATGGGACTCCAAGAACACCGAAACCTACTTCTATTCGGATCAAAATGAAGATTTTGAGACATTCTACCTTTTTCTTAAGGGTATAAGGGTGAAGAGATTAACGGATCTAGGTGAAATTGAAGAGAGAATGTGAGTTTTAGAGAGAGAAACTCAAGATCTAGCTTTTTGAGAAGTTTTAGAGAGAGAAATACATGAAAAAGTGATTCAAAATGTCATCTTCATGGACTGTAATACACGCAGTCTGCTCGAGCGTGAAAAGTGACGCTCGAGCGTCAGACACAATACTTCGCTCGCACATGAAAAGTGGCGCTCGAGCGTGAGATACGCACTTCCAAAAGTTTTGCAGACAAAGGACCCCGCTCGAGCATGAGACTGGATGCTCGAACATCCAAAGCACTCTCCCAGTATTTACAAACTTGCAAAAATATTGAGAGTTGACAAGTCCCGCTCGAGCTTGAGAATGGCCGCTTGAGCAGAGGAGCAAAATTTTTGAAACCCGCTCTAGCGCAAGAGTGCCCACTCAAGTAGAAGAGCCAAAATCTAGGTATCACAGTTTGAATAAACACACAACCAATCTGTTCCAAACACACAACCATGACCCGATAACAAAAATAAAGGGGAGACAAGGGAAACAAGATATGAATCACTATTCAGGACTATATAACCTGAGTTCGGAACACAACAAGTGACGGGCCAAAACCAGAATCGCTATATGATTGGATTTTGATAGCTATATCTTTTAATCACATCTATCTTAAAATATAATTTCAAGAATAAATTGTCTATTTTCAAAGATAAATGTGATTCAAATATATAAATGGAAAATGTTTGGTAACCCAAAATTTTGTGGCTCAAGTGGCTCAAACCTGTCAAAACCTGTCAAAACGACGTCGTTTTACACTCAAAACGACGTCGTTTTGAGTCATTTGAGCCACAAAATTTTGAGCTATCTAGCATTGTTGTAAATGGATATCGAAATTCAATCATCTTGATTTCTTTCATAAATATTTTTCTCAATAAGTTTTAAAAAATGAACAGCTTAGATTACTGAGATTGAGCTTACAATGGGCTAACTAAGGCCAAATGCTCTCTCAAGTTGGATCCCCAACATGAGAGAAGCCAAACCTTTATGAAAATTACATTTCGTCATTAAAATTTCTAAGGGGGACTTTTGTGTAGCTCTTAATAGGTTGACTTATTGTTCAATAGGTCATATGATAATTAGTGGTGCTTTTCATCAAACATTATTAAAAAAAGTCATTAATTGTTAATTTTTAGCAACAATTTGAAAATTTTGTCACAAAAAAGTTAGTAATTATAAGTTTTAGCGACAGTTTAAAAAATCCGTCACAAAAAAAAAAAAAAACATTACTAATTTTTAACTTTCAGTGATAGTTTGAAAATTTTGTCATAGAAAAAAATCAGTAATTGTAAGTTTTAGTGACAATTTATAAAAACTGTGAAAAAAAAAAAAAAGCAATTGTCAATTTTTAGCAACATATGTAAAAAATCATCACAAAAAATTATTTTTAGCAACAAATTTACTAGGACTTATTTTCGATAAGACTTCATGGGAATTAAGTCTAACTATTAAGACCTATTGGTAGTTTACCCAACTGATCGTATAACAAATAACCTCTTTCATTAATCTACCGCTAAGTCAATTAACAGTTTTTAATGATGTCAACAATATATTTCAATTAACAGTTTTAATAATTTTATTATTGTATGATTCACCGAAAAAATTTCATTATTGTATTATTAGAGGACAATTAAGAATTTCATTTTTTCTAGAGAAAATTTCATTTTTCCTCCCAAATTATACATCGTTGATCAATTTAACCTATGTACTTCTATAACTTCAATTTTACGCCTAAACTATTTAATTTTAGATCAATTTCAATCCTACTGCCAACTACCCGCTTATAATTAGAAGGCACTTGCTACCGTCTTCATTTCAGATTTCATTTTACTTCACAAACTATTCCCAAAATTTCAATTGGACTCCTAAACAACATAAAGTTTGGGAGTCTAATTAATATTTATGAGATAGTTTGGGAGGCAAAATAAAAATTCAAACCAAATTTCAGTGCCACGATAGCAATTTCAATTTGATTATAAGTGGCAACTAATGGCAGTGGTGAAATTGATCAAAAATCAAATAGTTTAGGTGTAAAATTGAAATTATAAGAATTACAATGGTTAAATTGATCATCGAGGTATAGTTTGAGAGTTAACGTGAATTTCCTCTATTTTTTTTTATCAACTTTGTTGAAATGACAAATTTTGATAATGGGGTACGAGCATAATTACCTGTGTTATGCACGGGCATCAATAAATAATCAAAAATTAAATAATAATTTTAAAAATTTATCTAAAATATTTAGTAAAAATGATTTAGAATTAATTAAATTTTATTCATTTTTATCACAGTTACATATAAGAGAATTTTTTCTTTTTTATTCTTATGTCATTAATTGTGTTCTCTGAGTTCTTAATAACAAATATATGTCATAATTTAAGTGTTAAAAATTAAAAAATAAATCACAAAAGTTATATTTATGATAAAATATAAATACATTTCGTCTTATAAGTTTCGTAAATTTAATTTATCATATGATAATGGTAAATTACATTTATCAATATAGTAATTTTTCATGTTTTGTGAAGTCTAAAAATTATAATTTGTATAATGTTATAAGATTTACGTAAAAATGAATTAAGATTCAATTTTGATATTAAATTTGGGCTTAACATTAGATTTACGCCAATTTGTCCTTCATTTAATCATTAAAAATTGTCTTGTTCTGTTCTCAACTTATATGAATCATTTGATCTATCTATTTATTAAATTAGTAAATAAATATTTGTAAATATTTTTTTATAATAAAAATAAGAAATATGGACTTATTTTATGCATACTTATTAAAAAGTTTGAACTATAGTTGAAAAAAAAAAAGAAGAAAAAAACTATATATTTATGTTAAAACAGTTAAATGAATAGTTATATATATTTATGTATAAAAAAATTATTTAAGATAAATCCACCCTAAATTGTAGGTCATATTCTAGTCCTAATAAATTTAAATTTTATATTTAAATTATATCATAGCTTATCAATTCATGACTGATATGAACTAATTTGGAGGTTCTAATATTGGATTAAATACTAAAAAATAGCCAAGAAAATTTAGTTCAAGTCGATTTTTTTTTTTTTTGGCCAATAATTCTTGATTTAAGTATAGTCTTTAGAGAATCGTTTCGTTCATGTCCAATCTATGAGTTAGTAGATCTACTTATTTATTTAATTTTTAAATAGTAAATATATATTTTTTTAAAAAATTAATACAAAAGTAGGAAATATGTACATATTTGTTTGGTATATTTATTAACAATTTCAAAATTATTTAAAAAATTATGTACTTATTCTTAAAAGGATAAATTACATTGATAATCCCTATATTTTAACTCTTGTGTTATTTTGTCCTTACAATTTTAATTTTCACAATTTTGACCATAAATTTATAATTTTGTCTCAATTTGGTTCAATTGTTATAATTTTTTTATTATTGAAAATACACACATGAGTAGCATCTGTTATACTTTTACAGACAAATTTATAAACTTGTTCAACTCAATAAGTTTATTTTAACCAACTCAATAACTATTTTCTTTCAAAAATCTTAATCGATATTATCAATTGGACCAAATTAATATAAAATCTAAAATTAGGGGTAAAAATCAAACTAAATCAATTACGGAAACCAAATTGACAAAAGAGACAAAATGCGGGGATTATCGATATAATTTATTCTTCTTAAAATATGTCTAATATTGATTGTAGCAATATTAAGATATATTTATATCTGAAAAACTATTTAAAACCAGATCAAGCTAAAACCTGGATAAAAAATTAATGGCTTATTAAAAATATTTAATAATTATAAATTAAAATTTGATCAATTTTTCATTTTAATTTTTTCATAGAATTAGGTTGTTTGATAATTTTAATTTACAGTTCCAATTTTTTCTTGTATTTTTTTTAAAATATTTTAAAATTATATATAATTATAATTTCTTTTGAAATTTCCTTTTCAATCTCAAATTAATTATAACTTGAATTCGGTTAAAATTTATTTTGACTCCTCATCTACAAAAACTAACAATAAATATAAATTAATTTTTTGAATATTGTAAAAAAGTAAATAAAGAAATATATTATCAATAATAATAATAACAAAAAATATTTTTATTTATCATGTGACGTCTTACCACTGCATTGATAATAGACATTAATAATAAAATTCATTACGATAATACAACAATAATATATCGAATAATAAGTAACATGTGATCGCAATAATTTTTTACAGTTATATAAAAGTACCCAAAATTATATATAAAAAAACAATATATGATCCATATTCAATTTTTATATGGTAAAATTCACACCTAATGTCAACCACACAATAGTTTTTTAAATCAATTCATCACCCAAACTATCTACTATTATTTTAATATTCACATTTTCAAAATCCACCCAAACAATGCTCTAGCCGAGCTCATCATCACCCTTGTTCTTGTCATGCTCACCACCTCCACTAACCTTTATGTAACTTCGGTCTAATTTTTTATCTTTGTAAATATAAAAAGACAATATTGTGGAAATAAAAAGGTACCGTTAGTATTTTAAAGAGTTAAAAATAAAAAATAAAAAAATGCATGATTTTAGGTTTTCTTATTCCATGTGTGGGTGTTTTTTTTAATTTTTATTTTTTTTAAATCCATAAATTATGGAATAGTGTTCATTATTTAAAATTTTATTTATTGATGGGCAAGCCAATTAAATGTTTTTAATATTTTACAAATAAAAAATTTGAAAAATTTGTTTAAGAAATTAAAAAAATGGCCAAATCATAAAGAATAATATAAGACGCATATATATATATATATAAATCATAACTATATTATCAAAAGAAATAATAACAACAATATAAAAAATACACAAACATAAAAAAAAAAAAAAAAAAAAACCTTCAAATCAGCTCCCAAAACAAAGATAGTTAACAGATATATATTTATTATCAATTTAGTGGGTAAAAAATACATTGGAAAAAAAAGTCAAATAGAGAGAGAAAAAAAAAACACAAAAATATAAATTTACAAAAAAAGAAAAAAGAAAAAAAATATCACAAACAAACAAACTTGAAATAAGTTTGGACTATTGACAAAGAGAGAGAATAACCATTGCATCATTACATTTGGGGAGGAGTTGGTCAGACTGGAAAAAAGATCAAATATTGATTATTTTAAAGAGAGAATTATATTGAATTTTTAATTTGATTGGGCTTTTAAAATTTTAAATTTATATTATTTTCGGAAAAGGTGAAAGTGAGATGAAGATGGCTTACCATATTATTTTGAATTTTGAAATTCAAAATCATAGATAATTAATTAGTGTCTTTATTATTATTATTTTTATTTGAATTGTTTTGATAAACATTATTTTTGAATTTTAAAATTCAAAAATGTAGATAATTAGAACTTTTTTTTTGTTTTTGAATTTTGACTTAAGAAACTAACCAATAGATTTTTTCTTTTATTTCTTTAAAAATTAACAAAATTAGTTTGAGAGTTTGGAGCTTCCACAATCATTGTTCTTAAAAAGACCATTTTCCTTATATATATATATATATAGATTTGTAACTTGTAGACCCACAAGGAACAATATATATTTTAAGCAAATTTTAAGAAATGTATCTAAAATTCACCCTTTTTTATTTTTATTTTTTATATTATATAAAAATGCTAATACATATCAGCCTAATTTACATTTTCAAATCCAATTGTTTCGAGAAACGCTCATAAGCATGCCTAGTTAGACAACTATTGTAGCAGTTTTTTTTTTTTTTCTTTCCCTCTTCTTCTTGTGACCAAGACTTTTATTTTTTATTTATTTATTTATTTTTTTTATTAATTACAAAACCGATGAAAGATCTAATCAATTTGGTGCAGCGATTTTCCCGCAAAGAGTTTGGGAGTTATACATTTAAATTTACTCTGCGTAAATAATTAAATTTTAATTTGGCCATATATACCTAGGTAAGGGATCTCCTAATTTAAATAAATTTCAAATTTGACAGGCTCCAACAATAACATGTAATTCAATTTCTGGACTATATATGTTGACATTACCCTTATATATATATATGGTTCGATTTTGTGATAACCCTACTCCATACCATGCTTTCATTCTTTAATCATATATGTGACTATGTTTGGTGTGAATTGCATGCTTGATTGTGTGAATTATATAATTTTGAACTCATATCTGCTGTTGTAGGAAAAACTTGTTGCAATTTATAACTTTGAACTGAAAAATTGAAGGCCTTAGAGGCGCCAGAAACCAAAATTGATTAAATATTTGTGATCAACCTAATTTTTAGGGCCTAGTGTGTAGTTTGGTAACAATTTGATTTAGAACGAATTAATTATCTTTAATTAAATAAGCCTTGAACCAATTAGCTTCAGTTTGAATTAAATTAAGACTTACCCTTAATTAAGCAACCTAATCACCTTGATTAAGATATATATATATATACACGTTGAGTTAGGCTCTAGCTAAGCCTTAGAGATATTTTCATAAGATTAACAACTTGGCTAGAGGAAGAACAAGAAGAGAAAGGCAGGAGATCAACTTACAGAGACTTGGAAATTTGGAAAAATTGTAGATAATTCAAGAATCTAGCTCAAGGTATGTATAATTCAACTAAAACTTTTGGAATAACTCTTCAGTTGTTTAAAATCAAGACTTAAAATGGAGATTACACACTCAAATGAGTTGAGGTTTTGAATCATAAGCTTAAGTGAACTATATTCATGAAATTAAACTTGGATTTTTGGATTTGCTTGATTTAAGAGCCCATTTCTTTATATTTGCTTGCCTTGAGTTTGATTGTGAGAAGTTGGGCCTTAATCCTTAGATTTTGTGTGATTTGAACTCAAAGAGTTACATATAAAGTGAAGATCTAACTAAATTTGAAAGGAAATGAAGAACCTCATGAAATCATGGGATCTACGGTTAAGATTTTGAGATTTAAGCAAGGTTTAATCCAACTGAGCTTGAGTTACACTTTAATTATGTATATATATATATCATGTTTTTGAAGTGGATTTACATGACTTGAGGCTTGAAATTGAGTTTGGAAGCTTGAAGTTGGACTAATTTTCGAACAGCACAGATGAACCCATAACTGAATGTGTGACTGGGAGCTCCGCATGTGCAGAGTCGAACACTATGCTTTTATTGCACGTGCGGCACAATCCGCATGTGCGGAAACGAGGGGAGAAATCCATCAATTTTTGTTAACCTTCTCATGTGCATATGTATTGTATAAACACGAGAGAAAACAAAGGAACGAATGGAACCGATTAAAATTCATTAAAGAAACTTAGAAAAGAACTAAGTGCTTATTAAGTTGTGTGTGTGCCATGTGTAGATCACTCAACGGAAGGGACCATTACACGACCGAATCACTGTGAGTAATAGTAATATCACAATATGTTGCAAGTTACGAATTATATATTTTTGTCCATGAATGATATGTGTAGACGTCCCCGAACGCATCCCGGGGAAAGGAGCGCGAGTCCCCCCCGTTACGGTTCGATATTGGGTCTACTACAGTTCAAAGGACTCAAATGTCACGGTTCTTAGTCTGAACCAAAGAGTCCAAATCTGGCAAATTATTTTGAAAACAGATTTTTTTTGAAAGAGGTGCCAAACATGGAGTGCTTTGCCAGATACAGAGTCGCCACCTAAATATTTTTTAATGGGAAAATTTAGGAAACCCTGACTCGGTGCCAAAGGCCACGTGTCCGTCATCACCAAAGTTGCCTCGGCTCGGGAACTTGGGTACGATTGGGGAAGGTCACTTCGTGAGCACCCCCGCTCACCCGGTCAAAGACCGGCCTCTACTAACCATGATATCTGTTTTTGAAAACATTGTATGTTCTTATTCCGGTTATTAGCCTAGGTTACTATGTGATGCGCACAGCATACAAGTATAGACCGGGTCGTCTGAATTGGAACAAAACATTTCATGTTTGTTTGTTTGAAAAAGGGTTTGATGGTGCTACCCGCAGGTAGGCTAAGTCATGGATTTGCCACCCTCAGGTGGGCTTAGAAAACAGTGATTTTGCCACAATCTAGTGGGCTTAAAACAAACAGTCGATGCATTGTCCCAATTCAAATAACCCAACCTTCACCCACAGGCATACAAGGCAGTTATATCACATAAGCAAATAGCCTCATGGCAAGCATGCTATCATAGCAGTCACTCACACGCATGCAAGGATGCTAAAGCATAAGAACTCACCGAGTACTCCAAGCCAAAACAGAAACTGATTAGAAATCATGCATGATCCTAAGTATGCTGAAATGCCTAATGCAACACATGCAAAAATGCAAACTATAGCAGACTCGGCTATTCTAAACATGGCATATAGAATGCTACAACTAACACGTATTCAATTTGGAATTGAAATACAATGCAGTTAGTATGATGCGCCGAGCCCGGTGCGTGCAAAACAGATGAATGATGCAAACATGCTGTCATACTGTATGCTAATTGAAACATGCCCTAATCTAACCATCATAAGCAGGTAAATAAAAGGGAAGAAAGACGTGGGGTTGGAAGACATACATCACACTCACCCACACTTATTACAATTATGCCCTCTCACAGAGGGTCCAAATAAATATACAGTCCCAAATGAAAGAATAATACAGTCCAAATAATACAGTCCCAAATAATGTACAAATTCCTAATTAATTAACAAATTAACTAAGAAAGCTGTAAAACTGGCATGCAAGCCAGGGACTGCCTTGATTCCGCTCCGGATGATGAATGATGCATGCTCGGGTTTCCTTTGTGCGGAAATCCACGGCGATGCCCCAATTAGCCTCTGTTTGCACCTGTTTTTGAAATGCGTGCCAAACTCCGAAAAGTTGCTGATTCTTCATTTTGCTGCAACAGAGAGCAGGAAAGGGGCATAGCAATGTATTTTCACAAATATATGCACGTCTCGATCCTCGTGCCACCAATCACGCCTCTCGATGCATGATGGCCGAAGAGTCGGATTGCACAACTCAATATATAGAATGAATGCACATGAACACTATAACAAAACCTAACTCCATCACGGGTAATCTGGAGTGTCGGTGACTCGGGAATCGAGACACGTTTCGTCACTCGGAGTACGGAACGCACCTCGTTTCCTGTGCCCGGGCTAACTCCTATCCCGAACATGATGCAATATGCATGATATGCATGAAATGCAACTAATACGATCCTAACATACACAATGTCATGGAATGGCATACACACTATACGAGGTAATACACAACCGGGCATACACAATGCTATGGATGAAATGGCATACGCAATGCAATAATGGGCTTACACCAACATGAGAGAGCCTCAGCCACACCCACATAAGAGGCCATCAGATGAAAACAAGACACCTCGAAGTACGTGCCCGCGGGCACGCAAACCGAGAACGGACCCTCAGGCACCGAAATGCCACTCTAACGAGACATGGCAAAGACACGGAATATGACATGCAATCATGCAAAAAACAGTAGCAAAATGAGGGGGAAAACAGCCCCGAAACAAGGCGAAATGACACCCGATGTAAGGAATCTCTCCCGAAATGCAAAACTAGTCATCCGAAATGACTTGTATCTATACAATACATGCATAATTTGAACAAGACATGAAAAATCAGAAGCAAGGCAGCCCCAAAAATCGCATTTTTACAGTACAAAACATGGCCAAACAGCAATCACAAGTAGGGCTAAAATGGCATACAAAAATGGCTCCGCAAGGGAAGCAATGAAGTAAGTGATAGATGCAATGCCCAAAAAGAAAAATATCCTTCTACAATACTGAAGAGGGACCAAAAATATGAACATTTACAGTTTATTACATGCCTCAAATCAGTATGCAAACATGCTAAAAATGCCATGCAAGAAATAGGCCAACAAGAGGCTATAACATGAGGTATACAAAGCAATAATCAAACAGCCAAAGACCCTTAATAAGATTTGCCAATAAGGTCAAAATATGGCCATTTTAAGTTCTAATCATGGCCTAAAAACAAAGGCAAGGTAAGCTCATAAAGCATGCAAAAATGGGGGCCAAAGAGGGGTATAATGGTAAGTGCTACATGGAGGCCCCCAAAAGTGTTGAGCCCTTCTACAATGTTGGAGAGGGGCTCAAAATAAGCCAACTCACAGTTTATATAATGCTCAAAAACAGATCACAAATAGGCTAGAAATACTATGCAAAATAATGGCATACAAGAGGGTATTGAAGCAAGTACCAAATGGGGGGCTCAAACAGGGTTGAGCCCTTAAACAAACATGAATAATAGCTCAAAATAGGCCTAGTTTCAGTTAGGGTCGGAGCCCAAAACAGTAAGAAAATAGGCTAGAAGAATGGTGCAAGAAAGTGCTACAAAAGAGGGCAAGATGGCTTACCCTTGGGGACCAATGCTTAGCTTCCTTTTGGCTTGAGAAATGTTGCTTCCTAGCTGTTGGAAATCCTCTCAAGGTGCTGGAAGTGGAGTGGTGGTGGTGGTGCTTGGTAGTGATGAAGAAATGGTACCAAAACTTGAGGAAATGAGAGAGATGGAGTATGTATGAGCTCCAAACAATTTTCCAACCCTTTTCCTTGAGTTGGGAGGCCAGCTATATAGACAAGAAAGGGGGAGAAAAGTGGAGGAAAAAGTGGAGGGAAATCGTGTCAAGTTTCCCCTCCAAAACTTTTCCCCGGATTGAGATATTTTTGGGGGAAAACAGCTATACAGCTGTAAAGTACACATTGAGGGGGATCATGGCCGGCCAGGTATTTTTGCTGCAGGTGGCCGGCCGGCCACCCCCTATGGCCGGCCGGCCAAGGGTCAAAAGGGTCAGATTGAATTAATGGCCGGCCACCAGAGAAAGGTGTCCTCCCAGGTCTCCTCATCACAACCCTGTGGTTCAAAATTGGTAACTCTAAAACAGGAGAGAGAATAGGCCACTTTTAGGAGGGGTTCAAAAGGTTCAAGTTGAATTACTGGCCGGCCATAGACTTTTAGGGTCCTCCCATGTGTGTACAACACAAATATGTGGTTTGGGATTGAAGAAAATGGCCCTAGGGTGGTCAACATTGGCTCGGAAGTGAGAAAAACGGGCGTCGGAGGGCGCCGGAGGAATATAACTGGTTGCTGAGACAATTGATGGCCTCCCACCCTTCAGTGACCTTCCTGGTGATAAAACAGAGGTACCTGCCAAAAATGAACAAAAACCGATGCAAAACGAATGCTCGGGGGCCAAAACACGCAGTTTGGGGTCCCGAAAATAGGCCGTTAAGCACCGAAAGTGGCATTCGACCACGAAGTGGGTCTCTCAGGCCCCAGTGTCCCTCGAAAGGGAGTAAATGAGATGCATGCCAAAAACCGGAGCAGTCAGAGATGGTTAGGCGGTCCCGAACCGAGGCACACGGCCTGACGGCTCCGAAAACCGGGAACCGGGCTCCGGAATGGGCAAAATGGCCTACGGCCACAAAATGTAGCCCACGGCCACTGAGAGATGATTTACGGGGCCTCTCCCTCCCCTCAGGAAAAGAAACAGAGAAAATGGAGCCTGGTTCGCAAACCGAGGCAAGGCACAGAAGAGGGTTCGGAAGTCTGGAGGCAAGGCTCACGGCCGAGACTCTGAGATTTCTGAACGGGCACAATATGCAACATCACCGAGCGCCCAATCGGCGACGTCTGAGTCTTAAGGCCGGTCAAAAATGGGGTGTCTACAATATGGTTTATACAACTTGTGCTTTGGCTAAACTGGTTGAACATTTGACCGCAATGACATATGAATTGGGCCCAAGGCCGTTTTATTATTATTAGGCCCGAGACCATTCTGTTATTAGTGGGCCTGAGGCCGTTTTGTTATTATTGGGCCTGAGGGCGTTTTGTTATTATTGGGCCTGAGGCCATTCCGGAATGTGTTGATGAAAAGGACATACATGCAATACATACATATTCTACAAGACTCATACTTATTTACATGCCTTCATATGTTATTATTATTCACTGAGCTTGGCTCATTCCGTATTCATGTATGTTTTGTAGGTGGTCAGCTTGAAGGCCAGCCCTAGGTCAGCTCAGAAGCCTTTTGTGGACATTTTTGTGAAGCCCTACATTGGAGTCTTTTGTCTCTTAAGGGGTTCAATGCCACATGTTTGTTAAGTTCTTGGTAGCTTTTGTTACACATTTGGTGATTATGTTACTTTTGGGGTTCTTCACTCTTTGTATATACACATGCTTGGATTGTACTTATATTTGAATGGTGCATATAAACTAATCTGTCTACGAGAAGATGTATAATGATCTTGGCATATAGACACAGCTCAATGGACGTTCTATTGTTTCGTTGCTTCTGTTTTAGGCCCCATCAACGAGTAAATTATATTATTTAATGTTGTTTTGAGGCCTATGTATGGGCCAGTCATGACATAAACTTTTAAGGGCAGGTTTGGACGTGACAGTTGGTATCAGAGCACGAGTAAATATCTCATACATGTGTCCATTGAGCTATAAGGAGTCTAGAAAAGACTTAGGCTACATGCATGATGTTTCTCTACGTTGCGAATTTCTTATGAAAGATGACTAATGATCATTGTCTATATACACTTGTGTCTCTTTTTGTGTTTATTATAATCCTTTGATATGTAGATCATGGTGAGGACAAGAATGGATGATATGGAAGACTCTACCTCCGCGCGGCTTGATCGTTTGGAAAGGATGATTGCGGACATGGCAAAAACTATGAGACAACAGCAAGAATAACAACAACAGCAACCACCACCACCACCAGTACCTATACCACCACCAGTGGTGCAAGACCATCAAGCCGAGGACTAAACCAATGCGCTGACAAAAGTGTTTAAGAAGATGAAGCCGCTGTCGTTTAAGGGGGACATTGAACCAATGAAAGCCGAGGCATGGGTACTAGGTATAAAGAAGTTGTTTGAAGTCTTTCCTTGTTCTGAGGCATACAAAAGTACAACTTGCAACTTTTACTCTTGAGGATAAAGCACGAAGGTGGTGGATGCTCACTCAAAATGAACATCAAGGTTTGACATAGGCTCAATTTTTGGAGCTTTTCTATGATAAGTATTTCCCACAATGCATGCGGGATAAGAAAGTGACAGAATTTGAGACTTTGAGACAAGGGAACAAGATGATAGCAAAGTATGAAGCATAATTTTCAGAGTTAGCTCATTTCGCACCACACATGGTGGACACGAACTACAAGAAAGAAAGAAAATTTGAAGGAGGACTTCGAAATGCTATCTTGGATCGGATTAATGTGTTGAAATTGCCTACCTATGTCGACGTGTTGGAAAGGGCGATAATAGCTGAAGGTAATATAGCTGCTAAAAATCGGATCTATGAGTAGAAGGGGAATGCACAAGCACCAAGGGGACTGGTGGCACCGCAGAACAATATAAACTTGGGCACCTCAAGTACTTCTACCTCTACTCGAGAATCAGCACCAGTTTGTCCGGATTGTGGGAGGAGACACCGTGCGACATGTTACTGGGTAACTGGGGCTTGTTTCAAATGTAGAAGGATGAGACATTTAGTACAAGATTGCCCTTAGAGAGACCGACAGAATGGGAATAGAACTACTACAAGTTTAGCCGGTTCAACTCCTGCTCCAATAACAGCAAAGACAGTTGCCAAAGCTGTTGGGACCAGAAAAAATGATGTGAGACAGGGACGAGTGGTTGACCTTATTCCTGGTGATGTGCAAAATACAGAGGCTGTGGTATCAGGTACATTCTCTATCGATGGTCACTCCACTCATGTATTATTTGATTTGGGGATCTACACATTCTTTTATGTCGGAAACCTTTGCTAGTAATTTGAATAGACCTAAGGAATCGTTGCATTATGTGTTATGTGTCTCTTCACCATTGGGGGGTTCCATGTTATATACGTCTGTTTATCCTGCATGTGAGATCTTGATTGGGAATATTCCATTATATGTTGACCTGTTGCCTCTTGATACGGATTATTTTGATATAATACTAGGACTGGATTGGCTAAGTAAATACCATGTGACTATTGAGTGTATGTCTGAGCAAGTCATTTTTCACCCTCTGAGACAATCTGAATTTATTTTTACGGGGCATGGGGTAATTCCACCGTCGTACTTGATCTTGGCTATGAAAGCGTGTAAGCTGTTGCAAAAGGGTTGTCAGGGGTATTCGTGTAGTATTTTGAATGGACAACCAACAGGTGTGTGTGTTGATAATATTCCAATTGTTCGTGAATTCCTAGATGTTTTTCCGGAAGAGTTGCCAGGTATAGCGACCCCGGTCTTTTTTTCATTTGATTATTGTATCCGGACTTGCGTTCCGTGGATTCCGCTGTTATATTTGTTGTTGTCGTCCTTTAATTCCTTATTCTTGGGTTATAGGATGTGTTTAGCAGGTTGGTTGCAGATTGGTTGGGTTTAGAAACCAAGTCTGCATATTCAGTTTTTGGCTTGGTCGCTCGAGCGAGCTTCTCTTCGCTCGAGCGAGGTCTTCCTTTTTGGTTCGTCGCTCGAGCGAGCCTTTCTTGGCTCGAGCGAGGATTGCGTCCAGTACCTAGACCTGAACGCAGTGTTTGTTGGCTCGAGCGAGCTTTTCTTCGCTCGAGCGAGGTCAGTTTCTTGTGTCTGGTCGCTCGAGCGACCATGTCCTCGCTCGAGCGAGCCTGTCCAGTATATAAACACGGCAGCGGGATTTTTAAGCAGTTTTTCATCCTCTTTTGATCCCAAACCCTAATTCCGAGTTCTCTTCTTCTCTAAACACCTTCTCTCCTAGGATTGATCTAGTTAGGGTGTGTTTTTACCCTAGTTGCTTTACAAAAAAGGTAGAGGAGAGTGAGGGCTTTCATTTAATCTGAACAAACTTGGATTTGGAGCACTTTGAAGTTTTGGGCATCATCTTCATCTTCTTCTTTTGAGTTATATCTTCGAGGTAGGGATTTCCTACTCCATTTATACGTTTTAATCCTAAGTAGTGGTATTTTGGTATGTGGGGGTAGTTTGGTAATTTTGGGAGAAACCTTAGGGTTTGTCATAGACTAATTTATATAATTAATTTAAGGGAAGATTGTGATATTGGGTAAATTCATGAGATTGGGGAATTTAGTGATTTAATGTTGTATTTGGTTAGTTTAAATACTTACCTTGAGAATGTTGAAATTACATGTGCTGCTATATTTATTTCTTGTTTAGAAATAATTGTTTTGGGCTATCGGTGGAGGATAGCCATGATTGTTGTAGACATTGCATGCGGATTAGGCAAAATTGAAACTAATCATTTGGTTAAGTTGTTGAGTATAAAGGTTGGAATAATACATTAAATTTATGTATTGATTTATTGTGTATATGACTTTATGTTTATATGCATTACTTGTGTATGGGAGGAGATAGGGGATGTACTCCACGGTTTAGGGGAAGATGGGGGATGTACCTCTAAACCGGTTAATGATTATGGGAAGATAGGGGATGAACCCAGGGTTGCTGCTTATATGCGCGCCTATAGCAGAGATACAGCTCATATGCTTATCTATTTGATATGATACATCATCAAAATATGTATCTGTTGGGAAGTATGGAAGTGAATTTGATTGTGATTGATACAATACCAACTTGTGTATTTGTTATGTTATATGAGAGGTTTAACTTGATGTGTTATCCCTGTTGAATTGGAAAGATTGATAATAAGAGATGAAATCCCCGTTGAGTTATTTGGGCCAGGTTCTGAGCCATAGTTGGAAGGTGAGTTATGCCATAGACAAAGTGTCATAGGCAGTGTAGACATTTGTGTCATGAAATTGTAAATGGATTATTTTGTGTTAACCATGTATCAGATGCTACTGCTTTAGTTAATCCTTATGCTTGGTTTAGTATTTCTCTACTGGGCTGTGGCTCACCCTATATGGGAACTTCATTTTCAGGTTCAGGTGGTTCACTACCTCCAAGGACTTAGCTTGTGAGGATTTGGACTCGAAGACTTGTTTTATTTTATTTGTTTTATTTGAACTTTATGTAAACATTCAAGCCTAGGGCTTTATTTGTATTTGAGTTAGAACTCATGGAATTGTGTCCAAGTGTTGGCTTGGCAAGATGTAAGCCCGTAGGGCATTTATTATGATGTTTTATTTCGTAATACTCTGATGATTGAAATAATATAATGTTTTATTTTAATAATGCATGTCATGTTTTATATTTAATGGGTTGAATTTTGAGGGCGTTACAACTTGGTATCAGAGCGTACCGGGTTCGAATACTTTGGGTACGTGGGAAGTGATTAGAATCACAATGGGTTCGTCTCGTTTGATAGAGACTTAGTATAATGATTATATGCTTATATGATAACATGTTTATGTGACTATGTGGGTATGGAATGTAGTTTCTAGGATGTTGATTGGACCCTTGAGTCTCTAAAAGTCTTGTTGGAAAGGCACTTGATCAATGTTGTTTCTAACCGGAACTTTAGTGACGCCTTGGGACTATCATTATCCAGGGATGAAATTCGTAGGTGCTTATGTGATTATGTGCTTACGTGGTATGACTTATTATTGTCCAATGTATTAGGACGTGAGTGTTATAGTTTTGGCACATTATTTAGAGTGCTAATGTCTTTGTTTCCTTTATTAGGATGTCAGGACGAGGGAGTTTGGATTTTCCTCCTTCCGCTCGGGAAGAATTGAGGAAACAGTTTGTGGGATTACGCCAGGGTACTACACCTTTGGTACAGTTTGAAGTGTGGTTTGCTAACCTGTCAATGTTTGCTCCAGAGTTGGTGGAGACGGAGGAATTGCGTTGTTCGGAGTTTGAGAGTAAGCTGTGTGATGATATCCGTGTAAGGATTGCGGGGTCTTGGCATAGGAGTTACAGTGTGCTTGTTAAGGCTGCGACTCATGTGGAGGCAGCGGTGCTAGCTATGGGGCAGAATAGAGAAGAACCCACGGTTGTGAATGTTGGTCGGGTTAGGGAGGAGGTCATCTCGGCGACTCCTGTGATTCAGAGTGTTGGTAGGCCTTCTAAGAAACAGGAGGGTTTTAATCCGCAGCAATTTCAGAGAGCTTTGTCTGGCTCCACTTTTCCAGTGCCTAGTCTAGATTCGGGTAAGGATGAACGGGAGGTTGTTACTTGTTTCAAGTGTGGTCTGCTGGGCCACAAGGTTTCGGTTTGCCCTCAGAAGAAGAGGGCTAGATTGGCAGTTCGACCAGTAGTAGCACCACTAGAATCTTTTGGCCAACCGGGCTCAGTGGAGAAGCAGTTGTTGGGGTCTTCATCAACCCAGACTTTGAACCAATCTTGCACTCAGGCACCGCCTACTTGTTGGGTGTGTAACCAGCCAGGTCATATTCGACGTTTTTGTAAACAGCCGGGGGCTTCTTTAAGGGTTTTGCAACCTAGTCAGGCTCAGTTTCAT
>CM069906.1:29186655-29289531 GCA_036172215.1 Camellia granthamiana | reverse complement strand
CTTTACAACGCAGTGTCCAAACCTATAATCACATATCCTTGGTGGCCATGATGAAGTGGCACTTGACGTGGAGGACGCCATCTGTATACTCATTTGTTTTTTTTTGTTCATGTTATAAATTGAACTAATAGAATCTACTATGCAGAATGAAAGACAGTAACTAAAACAAGTTCGTTGCAAATTTAGGTTAATACGTGAACAACCTGCACTTTGAATTTAGGAATTTGTATTTGTTTATGAATGCACTGTGATAGATCATGGAACCTCCACAAGATCATTGACAGAAGAAAGACACAATGGTTAGGTAATGAACTAATGGGAAAGGGATTTCTTTCTATTCTCTATCTGCTACTCGGTTTGACTCAATGTATTATTTATGACACTAGAACTCTACTATCATGGGGAAAGAGAAGAGATAATATCTATATATATTGTTTTTAATTGGCAAATGTTAGTTATTTTTTGTTAGATTAACACTGTTAAGTATATACGTATTTGATATTATTATTTATTATTAAGGGTAGTTTACGAGTCTCAAACATTTTATTTAATTATTTATTTAAGATGGACTTCTACATACCTCTGTTTGAACAACCATTATGAGAAATGATAATTATGCTTGCTTACTTGTCGTTTTATTTAGTATTATAAATATCTTTTTTATAGCTTTCTTGTGAAATGAACTGACTGTTAATACTAATAAGTGGCATTATACTGTTGACTGTAGTGGTAAGACCCAAACATCACACCTAATAGTCCACTAAGATAATCCTCTGATCTTATAACCTTCATTACTAACAGTAAAAAAAATCGTAAAATATTATTTGATAGCAAAAAGGTTCTAATAACTGGTTCTAATAAGTGAATTTACTAACAAGAGTTGTGATTGAATTTATTATTTATTGAAATAAACCTATCAGAGCAACAGATAATTGTGGTGATCTTTTATATACAAGACAAACAATGATATTTTTTGGGATTTATGGTCCATGTATTATTTATTGAACTGGTGGCATTCATGACTTCAATTTGATATGAACCCAATAACTAGATGAAATTCATATTAAACCTTAATTGAATCTCTTAGGTTTATGGATTGCTTATTAATTTTATTTTTTTGCATCAATGGATTATTTAATTGTTCATCCATTTTTTGTAAATGCTTCTACTCATTGGGGAATTTAATAATTATTTTTTCAGTTGTTGACTTTGGAAAAAGAGGGACCGAACTCGCTAGAGAAGCAAGTTTGAAGAATGGAAAGCTTAATAACTATTTTTATAGGCTAGTTGGCTTTGGAATAAGAGGGACTAGACTCACTAAAGAAGCAATTTGAATGATGGAATGAATTGGTCATTTTTACTTGTACATGATTCATATGGGACCTAATCTTTTATGTTTTATTGATATGTAGAATATATTTTGGGACCTAATCTTTTATGTTTTAGAGTATATTTTGGCGCTTTGATATTCCGTAATTATTTTTATGTTTGAATGAAATTTGTGTTAGATTTTCATTGCAATGGTATAGTTTTTTGTGTGATGGATAAATAATTATTACATTGACAACAATGGGTTTTTGAATTAGAAAAAAAAACTATTGATAACATTTAAAACGATTTGAAGAATGCTACATAAATTGTTTATGGTGCCATTCATACATAGCTCAACATTTCCACTTGCATATCAAGTGTTTGATAAAACGTCTCTGAGAGAACAACAACAACAACAGATTTTTCTATACACAGGAGTCATAAACCACAGAAAAAAATTTCACCGAGGAGTCACAAAGATTAGGGAGATGTGCTGAAAGAGTTATCAACTATATGAGTTTCATATAATGAAATTGAAATATTTCAAAACAAAAACAAAAAAACAAAAATTGTACCTCAATGACAAAGAATGGAAGCAGATTCTAGCGGTTCTTTCTCTGTGTAGATGATATCTCTCACGTCTATTACATATATTTTATATATATATATATATACTACACTTCAGTTAATGGGGAATAAATCGAATTCTTAGTTTTGTTTTGTCATTGATCTAATCTACAGGTGTTCTAAGTACAGAACACCTTGGTGTTTCAGATCTAATCTGCAGGTCATCGACAAGATGAAGAACTCGTTCATCCATGGTTTTGGGTTCGTCACTACTTGCGACAATATAGTAAATGGAAGACGGTTATTGGCATACCTGATGGTGCAGATCCGGTGAAGGCGAGGACGTGGACGACGAATCCGGTGACAGCTTCGGCGGGGGACGGCAAGGTTGTCGGTTGTTCGAGGGAGTTATACGGCGCCGCTTGAAGGAGGAGTTAGCAGAATGAAGCAGCTGAAGGAGGCAAATGTTGCCTCGTTTTGCCCTAGGCCCCAATTTATGAGATATGAGGGTAGATTGGTAAACAAAAAGTTGCGTTTCCAACTCTTCCCAAATGGTGGTTTAGCTTTTTTCAACACTCCAGCGTTTTGATTTTGGGCTGAGAACGCTGCGTTTTTGTAAGGTTCCCAAAACGGCACAGTGAGATTTTAAAAAAAAATACAAATTCATAAAAAAGTTTATAATTTTAATTATTAGTATTTATAATTTTTTTATTAATTTATAATTATTTTTATAAAATTATACTGATTTAATATATATATATTTAAAAATATTTCAATACTTTTTAAATTGAACTAAATTAATGTGTGTTTGGGAAGGATGGTTCAGGCTAAATTAGCCACATGCTGAGAAAAGAGGCTTATTTAGCCACATGAGGACAAAAACGATTGATAGGGTTAGAGAGGAACCTTTCTTCGGGTAAATTTACCAAATTAGCCTCACATCTCCTTTTGATTCATTTCGCCCAATGCCTCACCACACACATACAACACAACTGTCCTAGGGCACAGAAGAAGCGAAGGAGCCAATCTCTGGCAACCAGCGGCGACGACATCAAAATACGGCTTCGCAGAGGCGATCGGCGAACAAGAATGAACAAGAACGAACCCTCTCAAACACCACCGATCTTCAGGTAACTCTTTCAAACCCTTCTGATTTTGTAGATCTGTGTGAGTGTGTGTGGCCTCTGCTTAGGGTTCATGTGTGAAGTCCCTTTCTCTGTATACAACGTTAGGATTTTAAAAAATTTGGAAGGAAGTGGGGGCTCTCTTTTTTAAAATTTTTCCAAATTTTTTTCCCCATTTTGGGTTCACTACAAATTGGGTTCATTACTGACCTATTAAAGTGATTCGTCGTGCTTGGGTTCACACATTTTGGGCACAGATATATATATACGTACATATATCTGTTCTTATATATAAATCTACTTATTTGTGAGTAATGAGGGCCGGACTATGTAGATATAGGTTGAGATCCGTAAAACACTCTGTTCTTCTTTTGATTTTGTTCTTATAATTATCATTAAAAATGAAATCTGATTTAAAAATGAAATCTGATGTACACATTGTTCCACTACTACTCTGTAGCCATTTTTTAAATAAATTCTGAATGAACCATCTGGGAATGCACTTATGTTATTAGCCCTGTTTGGTAGAGCTGTGGGAAAGTGCTTATAGCTTATGTCTAAACAATTTATAACTTATAACTTTCAGCTTAAGCTGATTTCCAGCTTATTCTTAAAGCATCTCCTGCCCCACTCAAAGAATAAGCTGATTTCTAACTTCCACAAAGCTATAAGCTATAAGCTATAAGCTAAACCAAACACATCAAAATAGCTTAAATTAAGCTGAAAGCTGAAATAAGCTGTAAATAATTTCTACCAAACAGGCACATTGTGAATGCATATCTGATTCTAGTAAAGCTCTGTTCAGATTCGTAAAACACTCTGTTCTTCCTCTCAGATTTTGTTCTTATAATTATCATTAAAACTGAACTCTTTTCAGATCACAATTTCTAATTCATGTATTCAGTAGCTAAATGAAATCTGATTTATCAAATTGATGTACACATTGTTCCACTGCTACTCTGTACCCATTTTTGAAATAAATTCCGAATGAAATCTGTGAATGCACTTATGTTATTGTGAATGCATATCTAATTATGGTAAAGCTCTGTATCCATTTTTCAAACACTCTGTTCTTTTTTTGATTTTTTTCTCAGAATTATCATTAAAAATGGAAAATAAATGATCACAAGTTCACTTATTGATGTATTTACAATAGCTGAATGAAATCTAATGTATAAAATTGATGTATACATTCTTTCACTGCTAGTCTCTACCCATTTTTGAAATAAATTGTGAATGAAATCTGTAAATGCATGTCTGATTCTGTTAAATACCTATTGACTTGTCATGAAATCTGAGTCTGTGAATGAATAAGGATAACTGAAATGGGTTCTGTGATTTTGTAGTCAATGACGGACAAAATATCCAATTTTTGTTATATAAGATATAGTGCCACTCAATGCTTAAGCCTAATTTTTTCTTATACTCAATTCTCAATGCTTTAGAGGATGTCCAATTTTTTGTTATTTTTATACTCAAATGCTGAAGAGGATGTCAATGGTCAAGAGGATGTCAATGCTGATTCTGTTAGGAAATTTTTTTTACAAAAAAGTATGTCCACTTTTCATGTGCATGTCAATTATGTTATATTTTCATGTCCAATTTTAAAAATAAGTACAATCTTGTAGGTTATTCATATAAATATAGTATTGTCAAACACTTGAGTAAAACAACTGAAAATAATAAAACATAAATAACTACGATAATAATAATAATAATAATAAAATTAATGGTTACAAAATAATTTGAGTGCAAGTGCATATGGGTTAATAAATACTCCTACCAATATACTACTAATTCATGTAAATTAAATTCAAATGCCTATTGATTACGGCTTCATAATTTACAATGTTTGTAAAGCGTAGCATGGCTTCGTTTACCTCTACTGCAACTTCCAGTACATGGCCACGACGAATGTGTGCCTGTGGACATGGCTCCTGTATTGTTAAGATTTTCAGGTCTGCCAAAAATCCAGGGCGTCCCTACTTTGCGTATCCCCGCCCTGTGGCGAGTGACCCATTCTTGTAGGTCATAACTGTATGAACATTAACAACCCATGAAACTAATAGTTCTATAATTTGCACTTATCAGCCCTGTGTCAGTTGGATTGGTTAGTGCAAAGAACCCAGGTGAGAGAACCAAGACTATGCGTCACCCAGAGACGAATTTGTCATGCAATTGCGGGCTGATGTCATAGATATTCAACAATCCTTGCGTGTTCTTAAGACCATTGTGTATGTGCTATGCATTGTCGTTGTCGTTTTGTTGTTCCGTATGTAAGCAACGTTACGATGTTGTCAGTATGTAGAAACACGTTAGTATGTTGGTAGTATGTTTTAGTATGACTTTAAGCTGCCTTTGCCTTCCTCCACTTCGAAATGGTAGACGTATTAATGACTATCATAACTATGTCCACTACTAACTTCCATGGAACCTGTGTACGTATAAAATTAATGTGCAATGGTTATATGCTGGCTAATTTAGCATTCTATCTCTCTGTTTGTTGTTATTAATGTGTAATGGCTTATGAGTTTGTATGTAACAACCGAATGTGTGATGATAATCTTTTGTAACTGTACATTAGTAATGGCTTCCATCCGTACTTCTCCGCATACCCAATCCAAAAGCAAAGGCATTGTCACTGACAAGTCAAGCAGTCTTGAAGAGACACATAATCAGTTTAGCCACAAGGCCCCATGGGATAGTGACTCAATCCGAGTTTTCCTACAGTTGATTGCAAATGAGATTACTAAAGGAAATCGCCCATTCCTAGTCCTCAGCCAAGCAAGGTACAAGTCCTTGGGAAGGAAATTTGAAAAAAAAAACAAGAAGAAAACATGGACTCAAACAGTTGAAGAACAAGTACATGAGTTTGAAAAAAGAGTGGCAAGCGTGGACAAAGTTGATGGATTCAAGCAAAGGAGTGTCAGGGATAGGGTTTGACTGTGACACCGGTATATTTCAGGCACCTGAGGAGTGGTGGGACAAGATGGAATCGGTAAGTACATGTACAAACAAGTTTCATATTTGTCATTTACCAGTACATTTTTAACTTTTGTAGTTAAATTTTAAGTAATTATATGAAATGTAACGTCATTCTCTATCATATATCTCTATTTTTGCAGATAAACAAGGTGTGTGCCAAGTTCAGGAAAAAGACCTTGGAACATCATGAGTTGATGGAGACGGTCTTCATGGGGGCATTAGCTACTGGTAAGCACCATTGGACCCCGGGAGAGAAACTTGCTGAAGCTGCTGATGACTCATCTGATTCAATGCATAGTTTGGGAGCCCAGCCATTTGCTGATCCGATACCCGCAGGAGTACAGGACGTGGATTCAGATTCTTCACTGGAGCATGTTCTGATTGAAAAGGGGAAAAGGAGAAAGACGCCATCAAGCAGTGTTTCAAAGTCGAAGAAGGCAACAAGTGGAGCGTCAGTTATTGCGGAAAGCATGAACAATCTGACAGATGTGGTGCGTACGAAGAATCAGCAGTTTACGGTGAGGCACCTCACAGGCAACGAATCGCTGTACACTATTTCGGAGTGCATGCATCGCCTGACGAGTATTCTATCCCTGGTCGGTACGCTGTTATTCCAGTTTGCCTCGACATTTATGGATAACACCGATTTGCGGGAGGTGCTGATGTGCCAGCCTGATGACGACTCTATCGTAGGGTGGCTTACACAAAAGCAGCTCCAGTGTACTGCGTCGGCGCCTTTTGCAAACCTGTTTGGGTCTCGCCGGATGTGATCTAGCGGTGTTACGAGTGTTGAAGATGCCTGTCCTTCTCTTGCATTATGAAAACTTTTACTTATGTTATTGTTGGCACTGTATTAAAATAGGATGGTTGTGTGTGCATGTTTTTATTCCTTCTTTTTTGTTTTGTTCTTGCTACCTATGGTGAACAAAACTTTTCGTTCAGTGCATGGGTTGACGGAATGGAAGCATGGTTGTGCATGCTTTTTGGGAAATGAATGGGATGCTTCTGTTTAAATTCAATGTATGGCTATTTTTAAGACAGGCAACGACGGATTTGCTTGCTAGCTTTTGTATGTCTATATTTTGCAAATTTAGTTGTTCATTTACTTTGACGTCAACGTTTGTGGTTGTTACCACCATGGTCCCCCTGTAAATGAAAGTTGAACAAGTTTACAATTTGTGCAATTCATATCATCATGCGTTACTAATGACATTGGTGACGACATTACTTACATTAAAAACAATGTCGGCATTTTTTAATTGCAATTTTTGAAATAATTTGAGTCAATGAAAGGGAAACAAACTGATTGAAAGAGTGCCACTCTTGTAGGTCTTGGATTTCAACGAAGATGTAATGAATCTCTGGGATGGAAGCAACAATGACGGAATAAGGGAAATGCTTAATCAAATGGCGGTCCAGGTGCAACAAGAACACAATTGCACATTTCTACAAGCATGCCAGTATGCGACAGAATGGTATGAAAAACACATGGCTAAAACGCCATGTCGCACTTCTATACTGACTGGGAATGCATGGATATCCGAACTATATGCGGGCCATATGGGCCGATTTGAGGAAAATGTTTTCATGCTAAAAGAAGTTTTTGTCGCCTTGTGTGAGACATTAGTAAATGATTTTGGGTTACAAGTCCCGCAACGTCCACGTGGCTTAGCTGTTGAAGAAAGCGTTGCAATGTTTATCCATGTGTTGAAAGGGAAGCAAAATTGGGAAATCCAAGAACGGTTCCAACATTCGGGGGAGACTGTGTCTCGGTACGTGCATAACGTATTAACTTCCATGAAAGAGTTCACTGTTGTTCATTGCCGGCCCACATACAGTCAGCATCGTATACATCTATACGTGCGGTCTAGATAGAAATACCTACCGTTCAAGGTACTACTGAAAAACATTATTGACATATAAATAAAGAGTGTCAGTTATTTTGTTTTTATTATTAACTGGACGTGACGTATGGAAAAAACCAAACACTTGTTACCCGTTTAAGTTCAGGAAGAATTGGGTTGTTTGTAGAACTGCATTGGCGCAATAGACGAAAAACATGTAAGTGCATGGGTTACGGGTCCAGATGCGGCAACATATTTCTGTAGGAAATACTGTCACACGCAAAATATCATGGCCACAGTCGATTTTGACATGTGTTTCTGTCGACGCGCCCTTGGGCTTTGCTACTACAGTTCGGACTCAATGTCACGGTTCTTAATCTGATCTCACAATATGCGATGTGAGATTGATAAATCACCAAAGAGTCCAAATCCGACAAATCATTTTGGAAAACTGATTTTTAAGAAATAAGTGCCAAATATGGACTGCTTTGCCAGATACAGAGTCGCCACCTAAATATTTTGTTTTGGGGGAATTTAGGAAACCCTGACTCGTTGCCTAAGGCCACGTGTCCGTCATCACCAAAGTTACCTTGGCTCGGGAACTTGGGTTTGATTGGGGAAGGTTATCTATGAGCACCCCCACTCGCCCGATCAAAGATCGGCCTGTACTAAACATGATATCTTGTTTTTGAAAACACATGCGTTCTTATTCCGGTTTTTAGCTAGAATTACTACGTGATGCGCACAACACACAAGTATAGACTAGATCGCCTAAATTGGAACAAAACATTGCATGTTCGTTTGTTTTAAAACAGTTTGAAGTTTGTTACTCGCCAGTAGGCTAAAACGAGGATTTTGATGAATTATTCCAATTCAGGTAATCCAACGTTCACCCACAAGCATTGAGGCAATTATATCACATAAGCAATTAGCCTCATGGAAAGCATGCTGTCATGGCAAAATTCACACTCATGCAAGATGCTAAAGCATAAACACTCACAGTGTACTCCGAGCCAAAACAAGGAACTAGTTAGAAATCATGCATGATCCTAGTTCATGTTAAAATGGCTAATGTATCCCATGCAAAGTGCAACTTGAATAGGCTCGGCTAATCTAAAATGGCATATGAGATGTGACAATTCAATACATGTATTCAACTTGGAATTGAAATACAATGCAGTTAGTATGATGCGCCGAGCCCGATGCATGCAATATAGATGAATGGATGCAAACATGTGAGCATAAGGATGCTAAATGAAATATGCCCTAAAACTAACCATCGTAAGCGGTTAAGTAAAAGGGAGAAAGAAGTGGGGTTGGAAGACATGCATCACACACACGCACGCTTATTACATCAATTGCGCCCTCTCGACGGAGGGACCGAAAGAATAATACAAATCATCTAATTAACTAACTAACAAGCTAATTAATTAATTACACAACCAAATCGAAATAAATAACTATTCTAAGTTATTAAAACACTGAAATGGCCTCGAGACGAGGGATGAATGCATGCTCGGACGGCTTCGCTCGGAAATCCATCGCCATGCTTTATGTTGCCTCTGTTTGCACTGCTCTGTACCTCTGAAAATTGTGCCAACTTCTGTGACACTTCTGAACCACCTTGTGGACATGCTGAGAGGTCATCGGCCAAAAGATGGGGCCATCGGCCAAGAGATGAAGGTCATTGACCAGAAATAAGGCTATCGGCCAGACATTGTTAGCCGATCGGCACTGAATATGGTCGATCGACCATCTCTTCCTATTGAATGCTCCTGTTGCTGTAGCAGAGGACAAACAGAGCATGGCAATACATTTACAAGACAATATCTGCATAACTACACCCCTTATCATATTTAAGACTCAAAGGTGTGTAGTTCTCGACCATCGAACCACTAATCACGCATTTCAATGCACGATGGCCAAAGGAGCCAAGTGTGCAATTCAATATCAAATGAAATGTACAAAAACACATAAGGGGGCCCCAACCTCTATCATGCTTGATCAAGAGGCAAGGGAATGCACACCCAATGCAATGCAACCCTAGCAAGCATGTGACAACATGCAAACTAGTAAACATGTAACAACATGAAATCCAAGTATACAAACATGCATGCATACAATGTAATAGGTATGCAACGACAATACCAACAACAAGTATGCAATGACATGTAATCTAACAAGTATGCAAGGTGTTTGAGCATGAAACAACATGTCAATTAGTAAGCATGTAATAACATGTAATGGACCAAGTACGCAACAAACATATAAGCATGATGTAAAGTAATAACTTTGAACAACATGGTAAGATGCAACATGAACATGCAAACATGCAAGGCATGTAAGGGTGGACAAGTATGCAACAACATACAAAATGAGACAAGCATACGACAACATGGTAAAATGGACTTAAACTAAAGATGGATAGACCTCAGCCATGCCCAAAATCAGTGGCCAAAATGCTATGGAAATAAAGACAAAGGTACATACAAACATGCATGCCAATTCCCTATCACCTAAGCATAGGAGAGCAACTTTCAAGAACACTTAAAAGAGGACAAAGCATGCAAGTATGACAATACTACAAGCTCTGAAATGATGCTAGGCATGATACCAAATCACACAAACAAGCCAAACAAGGCATACTAAAACGCCTAAAACTTAAGGCTAGCCAAGGAGCTCAAACCATGGCTATGCAAAACATGAAGCAAATGGCAAGTATAATCCAAAATAGTCCTAGATCATGTCAAAATGAGTCTAAAACATGCAAGGACCAAAGCCAAAATAAGCTAGAATAAAGGGCCAAAAGCATGAGGCATGCAAGGCTATAAAAGGGGTGTTACACTACACCTATCAAAACCAAACATGACATGACTTAAGCAATGAAAAACAGAGTTATGACATGGTAAAACAGGACCAAAAACCCACTTAGATGGCATCCCAAAGACCTAAACATGATGGCACACACAATGACCCATTCATGAGGCATAAAACATCAACTCTTTAAAGCATTAAAGGAGTGACAAGTGCAAGTGTTTGAGCATGAAACATGGACTGAAATAGTATAACAAATGATGCCAAATCATTGAAATGGTCCAAGTAAAGCATGCTAGTGATTTGGACACTTAAGGCTAACAAGCTAGAATGCCTTATGGCCATACAAAGCATGGCATATATGGTCAAAACAACTGAAATCAGAGCTTAAGAATGTTACAACAAGACTAAAAGCTTCATGGAGTCGAGCCAAAATATGCAAGCATGATGGTCTAAACACAAGATGCATGTTAAGGCAATAGAGAGGATTACAAGACAAGTACATGGTGCATGCAAGAAGCCATTAAACCAACCTTAGACAGAGGTAAAACATGGCAAAATAACACCAAATACTTGCTGAAATGGAGCTAAAACAAGCGGAGCAAACATGCTACCAATATAAGCCATTTATACTAGCATACAAGACAACAAGGAGAGGGGACCCTCTCCTATTTAAGACTCCAAAACCACCTTCCCACCACTGAAAATAATCTAGATTTCAGTGGTAGGAAGGTCATGCAAAGCCAAGAACAAGGGCCAAAAGGGATGGCTTAAAACAAGGCCTAACAAGGCCTGAGAGGGGGGAAACAACCCCAAACCAAAAAGTGATCTTAAACAAAGATCTAAAGCATAAAAAATCAGAACTTATTGTAGTTTAGAGTTAAGCTTCAAACAATAAGCAAGAAGGTCTAAAAGCTTAAGCAAGAAAGGGGTGTTAAAAGCAAGAATGCTCACCCTTGAAGAACACCTTCAAGAACAAGGCTCCAACAACTTTTCCAAGCTTAAACCACTCCAAGAACTCTGAAACTAACTCTCTAGGATCTCAGCAACCAAAGGATGGTGTATTGCTAGGTGTTTGTGTGCAATAGTGTGAACAAAACACCCTTTTGAGCACAAATACACACACAAAGATGTAAAGAGAGGGAAATACAGAGACAGATAGATACAACTTCTCTAACCCTATTTTTCAGAACCTCTGAGAAGGGAGGAGGAGCTCCCTTCTTATAGAAATCCAATTCCAAGGCTTCTTGGAGAAGCTAAGCCAAGGGACAAATCCCTCCATACACGTGTATGGAGGGGGTGAATTGTGCATGCCAGCTGTGACAGCTGGCATAAAATATCTACATAAAGCAGATGAACAGGGTTTGGCCAGCAAACATGGCCGATCGACCAACATAAGTGCCGGCCGACCAAATAATGTTGCGATCGGCCAACACTTTTGGCCGATGGAAAGAAAACAAGGCCGATGGCTTCAAGCCTTGGCCGATGGGTTGAGGGGATGGCAAACAAGCCACCATTTTCCCTCAAAAGCAAAAACACAAGTGCTTGGTCCACAACCAAGCACAAAACAGACAAGTTGAGAGATCTTGAGGCAAGGCGTGTGGCCGAGACCTCCGGGAACTCAAAATGAACACGAACATGGATAATCATCGAGTGTTCAAACGATGACGTCCAAGTCTTGAGGACGGTAAAAAATGTGGTGTCTACACACATGTAAGCCCCATATGTATACTCTGATTGTGTGTGAATCTTTGTAAGTTGGCCTTTGGTAATCTCGAGTTACTGGCCATCACGACACCATTCTACTAGGGGCGGAATGGGGTCGTGACATATTGGTATCAAAGCACCAGTTCCTTATAGTATGTTATTCACACACTTGAGTCCCAAAGAGCATAGGATGTTAGGGTTGCATTATATTGCTTGCTACTTGATAAGATGTGCATCATCTCGGCATGATTGTTTGGTACTTGTATACATGTCTATTTGTTCATTTTGTTTTAAAGTTGTATTTTGCATACTCCTAACATCATGAGAAGGGCTAGACCTCCAGTTAGTCGAGATCAATCTGAGGTCAGGTTGGACAGATTAGAAAGGATGGTAGAGGGTTTGGCCCATGAGTTGACACAAGCAAGGGAGCAGAACACTAGTCCTACCTCTGCTCAGGCCGAGCATACGAACGGCCGACATGCGGTTCCACCTCCACCTCCCCCAATACCGCAGGTGCCTCCACAGCCAGCTCTGTACGGGGACGGCACGATAACTTTGATCAAAGAATTCAAGAAGATGAATCCGCTGAAGTTCCATGGGGGTATAGAGCCGATGAAAGCCGAAGCGTGGGTTTTGGAAATGGAGAAGTTGTTTGAGATCTTTCCTAGCACCGACGCTCAGAAGGTGTCATTCGCAGCATTCACATTAGACGACGACGCTCGTAGGTGGTGGATGATGATCCGAGAAGGTAATCCCGGTTTGACTTCGGCCAAATTTTTGGAGTTGTTTTATGACAAGCACTTTCCCCTCAGTGTTCGAGATTGCAAGGCCACAAAATTCCAGACTTTGACCCAGGGTAACAAAACAGTGGCTGAATATGACCGTGCTTTCACCGAGTTGGTGAGATATGCACCTCACATGGTCAATGATGAATATAGGAAAGCTAGGAAGTTTGAAAGTGGGCTTCGTGGGCCGATACAAGATCGAGTTAACATGCTCAACATGCCAACATACGCCGGAGTATTAGACAAGGCTATCCTGGCAGAAGCTACTTAAATAGATATCAGAGTTCAGGGGAGAGCCAGAGAAAGAGGCAGAATTATGACAATCGCCGAGTACTGTTTGGTGCCAAGAGGAAGGCAAATATGGGCAGTTCCAACAACTCGAATTAGGAAGGTGATACTAGGCCGACATGTTCAAGTTGTGGGAAGCCACATTTCGGGGTTTGCCGTTGGGCGTCTGGAGGTTGTTTTGAATGCGGAGAGATGGGCCATCGTGTCAAGGACTGCCCCAAGACAAAGGCTAATGATAACAAGAAAAGTGGGAGTACCTCGAGTTCTGCACAGAAAGGTAATGTCGGGAAAGGACAGATGAGGCAGGGCAGAGTTTTCGCTTTAGTTCCAGGAGACACTCAGAGTGCCGAGATAGTAGTGTTAGGTACCCTTCCAATTTGCTCTCAAGATGCATATATATTGATTGATTCGGGTTCTACACATTCATTTGTATCTACTAAGTTTGCCGAGAAGTTAAATAGAGAACCAGAACCCCTTGGTTATTTGTTGTCTGTGTTTGCTCTATCTGGGAGAACTATGATTGTTGCATCCATTTATAGAGCATGTGTTGTTGTAATTGAGAATGTTGAATTACTAGTTGATTTGATGCCGTTGAACATGACCCATTTTGATGTTATATTGGGAATGGATCGGTTAGTAGTAAATCGTGCATCCACTAATTGTGTTTCCAAAAGTGTCACATTGAAACCCCCAAACCAAGCCGAGGTTACGTTTCAGGGTAAAGGAGTAGTATCCCCACCTTACTTGATCTCATCCATGAAGGCTTATAAGTTGATCCAAAAAGGGTGTCAAGGTTACTTGTGTAGTGTACTAAGTAACCTAAATGGAGATGTTGAATTGGCCGATATCCCAGTTGTTAATGAATTCCCCAACGTTTTCCCAAATGATTTGCCTGGCCACTTAGTCGAAAGGGAAATAGAATTTACTGTTGACGTTATATCGAGAACCCAGCCTATCTCCAAGACACCCTATAGAATGGCCCCAACCGAGCTTAAGGAACTGAAACTACAATTACAAGAATTGTTAGATAAGGGTTTTATTAGGCCGAGCACTTCACCTTGGGGAGCGCCAGTTCTATTTGTTAAGAAAAAGGATGGTACACTTCGTTTTTGTATTGATTACCGAGAACTGAACAAGGCAACCATTAAAAATAAGTATCCATTGCGGAGGATTGATGATTTGCTTGATCAATTACAAGGAGCACGAGTCTTTTCTAAGATTGATCTCAGGTCGAACTACCATCAGCTCAAGGTTAAAGCCGAGGATGTTGAGAAGACTGTTTTTCGGACAAGATATGGCCACTACGAATTTTTGGTAATGCCTTTTGGAGTGACTAATGCTCCTGCAGCATTCATGGATTTGATGAACAGAGTCTTTAAGCCATACCTAGATAAGTTTGTGGTTGTTTTCATCGACGATATATTGATCTATTCCAAGAGTAGGGATGAGCATGAGAAACATTTGAGACTTGCCTTATAGATTTTGAAAGACAGACAATTATATGCCAAGCTTAGCAAGTGTGAGTTTTGGCTTTCCAGCATTTCATTTTTGGGTCATGTAATTAATGAAGAGGGTATCTCTGTTGATCCAAGTAAGATTGAAGCCATCGTGAATTGGCCGAAGCCGACTAACATGTCTGAGGTTCGTAGTTTTCTGGGTTTGGCAGGTTATTACAGAAAGTTTGTGAAGGACTTCTCAAGGATTGCAGTACCATTAACACAACTAACTCAGAAGGGAGTGGCGTATGAATGGACCGAGGATAAAGAATCAGCCTTCCAGGAGCTAAAGACGAGGTTAGTCACAGCACCGATTCTTGTACTACCGTCAGGCAATGAGGAATTCCAGATTTATAGTGATGCTTCACATAAGGGTTTGGGTTGTGTGTTAATGCAAGGGGGTAAAGTCATAGCATATGCATCTTGTCAGTTGAAACCTCATGAAAGGAATTATCCTACCCATGATCTAGAATTAGCAGCCGTGGTATTTGCTTTGAAATTTTGGCGTCATTACTTTTATGGAGCTTCTTGTCAAGTTTTCACCGATCACAAGAGTTTGAAGTACTTGTTCACTCAGAAAGAATTGAATATGAGGCAGAGGAGATGGCTAGAGTTGTTGAAAGACTATGACATGCAGATTCAGTATAACCCAGGTAAAGCTAACTCAGTGGCCGACGCTTTGAGCAGAAAGTCTGTTAGGAGTTTAGCATGTTTGGTAATGACATCGGCAGAACCGACTATTATTGAGGAAGTAAAGACCAGACAGATGGAGGATGAATTCTTCAAGAAGGTAATTGATGAGTTTGTCACCATGCCGAGGTCAGGGTACACCATTGAGAATCAGGTACTTAAGTTTGAAGAAAGACTGTGCGTGGCCAATGTCCCAGAGTTGAAAAGGAGAATTTTGAAGGAAGCCCATGGTTCCAGATTCGCCGTTCATTAAGGAAATACCAAGATGTACCAAGATGTGAAACTGACTTTTTGGTGGCCAAATATGAAAAGAGAAATAGCCGAGTTTGTATCCTAGTGTTTGTATTGTCAACAAGTAAAAGCAGAACATCAGAGACCAGCAGGACTTCTTCAACCTTTGTCAATTCTTGAGTGGAAATAGGAACACATCTCCATGGATTTTGTGATTGGTTTGCCGAGGACACAAAAGGGTATGGATTTGATTTGGGTTATAGTTGATAGATTAACTAAGTCAGCACACTTCTTGCCTGTTAAGACTACCTTTAATGCCCATCGACTTGCTTTGTTGTATATAAATGAGATTGTTAGACTTCATGGAGTGCCGATGTCCATTGTGTCAGACCGAGACCCGAAGTTTGTTTCTAGATTTTGGTAGAGTCTACAAAGAGCCTTGGGAACTGAGTTGAGGTTTAGCACAATTTTTCATCCCCAGACCGATGGGCAAACAGAAAGAACAATCCAAACACTTGAAGATATGCTTAGACTATGTGCATTGGACTTCAAGGGAAGTTGGGAAGTGCATTTGCCATTAGTGGAATTTGCTTACAACAACGGTTATCAAGCTAGCATCGGCATGGCACCATATGAAGCTTTGTATGGAAGGAAGTGTAGATCGCCGATATGTCGGACCGAGGTAGGGGACAATGCTTTGATTGGTCCCAAGCTAGTTCAAGTGACAACTGGAAGATTAAGCTCATTCAGCAAAGAATCAAAATCGCTCAGAGTCGACAGAAGAGTTACGGCGACCAGAGAAGAAGGGAGTTAGAATTTGAAGTTGGGAATCATGTATTCCTGAAGATTTCGCCGACGAAAGGAATTTCAAGATTTGGGAAGAAAGATAAGTTAACACCTCGTTACATCGGGCCATTTGAAATCCTTGAGAGGGTTAACCCTGTTGCCTACAGGCTTGCTTTGCCGCCAGAATTAAGCCAAGTCCACAATGTGCTTCATGTTTCGATGTTGAGGAAGTATATTCGGGACCCACTACATGTGATTGATTATTCCAGAATTGTGGTTAATGAAGATTTAGGCTACGAGGAGAAGCCGATGAGAATTACTGATAGGCAAGTGAAACAGTTGAGGAATAAGTTGATACCGATGGTGAAAATTGAATGGAAGGAGCATTACGGCAAAGAGGCTTCATAGTAAATGGAAGAGGAAGTGAAAATCCGTTATTCGGAGTTGTTTTTGGGGCAAGGTAACTTAAGTTTGGGAAGCAAACTTCTTTAAGGGGGGTAGGTTGTAATGACCCTCAATCTCGTCTTAGTCACGTTCATGTACATCTGCATGATTTTGTCTTGATGAGCTTGCATTTGTAGATTTTGAATTGTTTTGCCTAAGTAAAGGTCCCTGTCTTGTTTTATGCTTATGTGATTCGCTTGAGTATTGTTTGTATGCTTTGTTCCTTGCTTGGTGTGTTAAGCCTAGGCCACCTTTGAACCTTTTATACCTAGGACCATCTTGAAACCACTTTGGCTGACCTCTACCTTCACCTTGGCATATTGGAAGAGATGTCATCATTTAGGCTGAAGTGTGCATCACCTAGGCCGAGATGTGTATCATCTAGGCCGATATGTTATCATCTAGGCAACCAACATCCTTGATCCTTGCACCTAGTGATCTTGTTCCTGGATTGGTATGACCTAGATCGAGGTGTGGCACATCTAGGCCGGGATGTGGCACAGCTAGGTCAAGTGTTGTCCTTCCTAGCCGAGATCATTGAAACCTTCTTCCCAGAAGCCTATGTCCTAACCCGAGATCATTACCTTATTAGAGTGCCCTTGTCACCTTGCGTGTTATACACACTTTGTCATACTCTTGTCTTGTCATTCTGTCACCTTTTTGAGGAGATCCAATACGACGATGCCACGTGTCCCAGCAGAGGGTTGAGCTATCTAGCAGTGAGAAACCCACATCATTTGTCATATCCTTGCCTTTGAAGAGAGATAAGCTCTAGGAATAGGAAGAGAAGTTCTTAGAGTAAGAGAGCTAGATTCCAAGCTTGATCCTTAGAGTTTGAACCGTTAGATTTGCATCTTGAGGTTAGAATGTTGATCTACTCTTGTCGTTCTTTATATTGATTCGATCACGTTGCATGATCTAGCATGATACATGAGCCATGCATTGATTTAAAGTTTGGTTTTAGAAAGAGAAAATGATGTTCTTGTGTTCTTGAAGGAAAACCATGTTTTGATCCAAAAGTTTGTATCAAGATCCATGTTTTTGTGTTTGTTTTCATGGAATCTCCAAGTACGGGTACTCAAGTCCATGTTTTTGAACTCATATCACGAAATCTCAGATTTTGAATAAAGAAGTTACGATTTTAGCATTCAAGTTCTTCATGTTCTTCAAGAGGAAACCCAGAATTGCAGACTTCATTTGCCTAAGTGTGGTCGCCGAGACCCACTCTTGCCTACATCTCACACCTAGGCCAAGCATCGTATCTCAACTTGGCCTACCTTGCATGATCACTTGGACCCTAGTCTATCTTGCATGTACACCTAGGCCTAGGAGACCACACCTTGGCCAAGAGGTGTGGGACCTCAGCCAAGACCTGGTTGGTACCCAACATGCTTTCCCGAGATGAAAAATAGTGTTTTAACTCCCAGCACATGTTTTGCGTAGTCTTGACCTAGTTTTGAAAGAAATGCCGAGGTCATTTACGTTCATGTAGAGCTTGTTTTAAGGATGCATTGCACAACCCTCTTTGAGCATTACTTCTTGTCTTCTTGAAGTGCATTCAGTGGACTTTGCCATGTATTTGTAGGTCTTGGATTCTTGCCTTAAGCCCTACACCCGAAGAGCTATGTGAGTGGTATTTTTAATAAAACTATGTTCTAATGTTTTGATAAAAGCTTTGCTTGTTTCGTTTTGGAAAAGTGTTTGTTCAAGTATGAATGATTATTCCTAGTTTTGTATCAAGTATTATCTTGTTTTGATGACATTCTTGGAAAGTCCTTAGTGCTAGGGGACTATGTTTCTTAATGCTAGCATCTTGAAAATTAGTATCCTTGTTTGAGATATCTCCCTTACCACCGACGGTCTTGTACGGGTGGGTTTGTCTAATCGATTCCGGGTCGATTATTCCCTTGTTTTGTTAGGAATGTCATCCCTTTTATTATATTGATGCTAGTAAGCATCCCTTAAAGCTTTGAAAGACTTGATAGATGAACTTGGTTCATCCCTTGATTTTGTACAAGATATGCTATGTATTGTTTTGATAAAGATCTCGAATATCATTCATTCAAACCTTTATTACTAATATCATTCATTGAGTATCCAAGCTCACCCTTCCCTTTATATATATGTAGGTGACGAGTAAGAAGGCGGTGATGCCTAGATGTTATTTGCAAGTTGTTTTGGATTCATGTTTTGCTAGCATCTTGAAAATTATGTTTCTTAGCTTTGTAATTCATTTCTCTTGTATATGTCGGCTTGAGAAGCCTTTTGATCAAGATGTAACATGTACTTATTTTATTTGTATCCAGGTTGTACACCATGTTAAAATGTATGTCATTTCATTTGACTTATGCACAACTCTTGTAGACTACTTAGATTTAAATTTATTGCTTCTGCACATGTAAGCCCCATATGTATACTCTGATTGTGTGTGAATTTTTATAAGTTGGCCTTTGGTAATCTCAAGTTACTAGCCATCACGGCACCATTCTACTAGGGCCGGAATGGGGTCGTGACATGTGGAGTCTTTGGAAATGAAAAAAGATGTACAAGGCCACATAAACAACAAACTTCGGGTGGCTGAGAGGTGTTTGTAGCAAATGTACCACTTTGTTGCACACTTTTAGAAGTGGAAAAGTCAGGAGCTACTTGGGGGGAGCCCGAATGAGCCGGCTGACTTCACTTTAGGCCGACCGACCATGGTATTGACAGGTAGGTTTTGGAGAAACTGGTTTTAGAGGGGTTGATGAATTTTAGAGTGCCAAAATAGGGGCAGAAATATATCTACAAGGCTTGGGAAAGAATAAGGTATCCAGGTACGTGCATAATTATTCAAAAGTAAAGTAAAGAAAGTCAGGCATAAAGTCAGAAGTCATTCACAAACAAAACATATTTGTTATATATATGGGCCACGAAGGGTGCAAGTTTGTTACAAAAGTGGTTACAAAACAACCTTGACAATTGAGGATGTTACATTCAAAGTTCTTACAAGTTATACAAAGAAAAAGAATGAAAGAGAAAAAGCAAGGAAAAGTGGAGTCTATGTAACGCCCCCAAAAATTTCGGACTTCAAGGAATATATTATCAAGTAAATACAGGGTTTATCTAAGGTTAGGAGTCTAGGAAACGACACTAATGAGTCCTATGGCCAATGGCCGAGTAAGATCCCAGATCGCCGGAGGAGTCAAGTTAGCCTCCCTTCTAAGTCCAGCTTTCTTAGGTAGTTCACCACTCTTTTGACAAATCTTAAAAGGCATTGACGCGAGGTCTCATAAGCAACGCAAAGATAGGCATAGGATTACAAAGTAAATAATTATTACAGTGTCTCAAATTTTTTTTTTTTTAAACTTACAAAACGAGTTCCATTACTAATACAATCCAAAAACAATAAATAAGGCACAATTGGACTAATGAGCGAAATGGTTCCCAAAATTTCTCTAAGGAAAACTTAAGTCTTCAAATGTCTTTGACTCCTTGTTGGCTTCGTACATTTCTTCGATACCTGGCATGAAACACCATGAGCTTTGAATGCCCAGTAAACGCACACACACCCCATCTCTTTTTCCCAATCCAATACACAATCACAAATATAACAAGCAAGTAATGAAGCATGATAATTATTTAATAATAAAGGATTACAAGGTTAGATGTTAGAAATTTAGAAATCCCCCAAAGAGACTTCATCCTCTCAACCACAAGAATCGGACGCGGATTATTCGGTATGCGCCCTCTTTGCTGCTTTGTTGCAGAACTAACCTCGGATGCCTACCAACGGTTGTATACTGCGTACCGCCAACTGCAGGGCCTCAAAAGAGACGGTAATAATAGGCCTTGCCCAAATCCCTCCTCACACCAAATACCTAGGCTCCGAATACAACCGCTCCCTTCAAGGGTTCCGAAAACCACTTGCGCAAGACTTTAACTTCCAAATAGGGAACGCATCCCCGTCATCCAATCAATATTTTAGTAATCTTGTCCAAAAATTCGCAACCCATTACCACCCATTAAGTTTCCCGTTTGAGTTAGATAATTTAAGTCAGAGTTAGGTCATGCTCTTGAAACAACATCTATTGCACAGATTTGAACAACTAGATAGCACAAATAAAAGGAAACAAGGTTACACAACGCATGAGATTCACATATGAAGATAGGCACAAGTAGTTCTAAGCATATTCAAGTAGTTACAGGAATAAGTTCGCACATGAATATAATTTCTGGATTTGCATAGTGTGAGCACCATTGAAGGATTAAAATAAAATACATAACGCTATGACATGTGAAACATCATATCGAGACATGATCATAAATTAATAAGCATATTTATGAACACAATAGCATGACATACCAATGCCAAACAGAAATTTCAGATTTAGTACCCGTTAAAGATTAAAATCGAAAGGGTTGTTAGAAATTTTTACAGAACTCGGCCTTCCTATGGTTCGTAGAGAATTTAATTTAGTTCTTAGAACATGTTTCAGAAATGTAATAGCTTTTCTAGATTTTTAGTTATTTAAGAAATGTTCCAGCGCTGTCCAGATTTGTCGACCGTTACGAAAATTTGATTTTCTTACAAACCGCTTACTGTTTTTCAATGAAACCAATTTTAGTTGAAATATGACTCCTTAAGGAAGATTTTGACATAAAATAGAGGTCCAGAATAATTGTCTACATTTTTCTAGAAATTTTGAAAGTTGGCTGCGAAAATAGATTCTTAAGGCACAATACTCAAAACAAGAAGATTTGTGAGAAAAGAGATCCACTAAGGGAAAATTTTTGTTTCTTTTGTGATGAAAACATGCTAACTAACATATATTAAACTCAAAAATTTTTCTTGAAGGTGTGCCTTTGGAAGGTTTGAGAGATTGGTATGAAAAAGATAGTTTTGTATCGAAATGAGGAAAAATACAAGAGAGGTAAAATCATAGTTCAACTCTTATCATTTTTAACACAAGTAACTCATCAATAACACATTTGAAAACAATGTTTAGAACCCTTAAGAGCATGTATTTGAAAAAGGAAAATGAAAGAGAAGGTTGTGTCGTGGCTTACTTCCTAGGCTTGAACAAGAGTGCTCTCCTCTTCCTTCCTCTCCCTCTCAAGACTTCTCTCTTGCTCTCCTTTCTCTCCTCTAGGCCGAAAGTGTGTGGGTGTGTGTTGTTTGTGTATGCCATGCTAGGGGGTGGTGGTATTTATAGGCAATTTTGGTGTAAAAAGACATAAAGGCTCACTAGTTGGAATTGGATGGAAAAGTTTGGATTTACTTGGAATCTAATGGGATAGGGAGTGATTAGGGAACTTAATCATGGGATTAGATAGCATCTAGTTGGTCTCTAGTTGGAGTGAAACTAGTGTTGGGAACAAAACCCTAGACTTAGGGGTACTAGGTGTTAGGGTTTCTAGAATATCATAATTACAATTTCTTGAAAATAGGCCCCTCACAATCTCCTAGGGTGGCCGGCCATGGGGAAGGGAGATGGGGCATTTTTTTTATTCAATATAGGTACTATGAACACACTTCCCAATGTATATATATATAGATCTCAAATTGATTGATGGTACCTATAGTATAAAAGTACATGTACTAGTTTTTGGAGAAATTCTTGAATTTAATTAAAGAAGTGAGGGCTTGGAATTAAACTCATGTATTGGAACCTTACTTATGTAGAATTAAATTTAAATTAGGCTAAGGAACCTAACTCGGCTAGGATATTCCTGTTTCAATAAAAATAAAAATAAAAAAAATGCTAACCGACAATATTCGAAATAATTCAAGAAACTGAGGGGCTTTAAGGAAATAATTCAAACATAAGGGTTTTTAAAGAGAATACATTTTTCAGGGGCCTCACATTAAATGTAATGGAATGAGAAGGATTAGAACCTTAATCATGTATTTAATTATGATCTAGTTAGGTCTAGGACTAATGTAAATACCTTCTAGTTAGAAGTACACACATATATATAGCAAATCTTTATAGGTACCAAAGTCATTATTGCTTCAAGATTTCAAGGGATTTGTTTGTACTAAAGCACAATGATTATAGCCTAGGAGGTATGATGTCTAGCCATGTGATGGTAAATTGATGGACTTGTTTTATATATATATATTTTTTTTGTACAAATCTTGGAAATTGTAAAATATAATGTTAAAAAAAGATTTTAGGGTACAAGTGTATATATAAATATATAATAGTACTTGTTTGGGGTTAATTTGTGATTTAATAAAAATGTGAGGGTTTGGGCTCAATTAAAGTATCTATTTGTAGAGTAAATAAATTAGTGTTAGAAAAATAATTCGGTTTGTATTATCTTACTTTGAATTTAAAGGTAAATAACTGAACGAAGACTGTGAAAATCGGGAGTTAAGGTTTAGAGCGATTAATCTAAAATTTGAGAGTTAAATAATTAATATTAGAGTGTTAAGAATGATTTCTAAGCTTCCATGGTCGATTAGGGTTTGCATGGATTCGTCTGTGATGCGTTTTCGGTTCTAGGGTTTAATTTGTGAATAATCGACGAACTAAGGGCTTTGTTATAATAACTCAAAATTTAGGGACCTAATAAGGTTTATAAAAGTCAGAGGTCTCACAGTATCAGCTAAGGCAAAGCTAGGTAGTGGGAGCTATCATCCTAGTGGGCAGTGGAGAACCCACACCATCGAGGGCATCATCATCGCTCCTAGCCCCACTCCCAAAGACACTACTGTCTGTATAGGAATAATCAAGGGGTCCATAAGCTATGTCATCATCATCATCACTACTAAGGACGATCACCTCGGGCAAAGTAGCTCCATCTTGAGACAAAGAAGAAGAGTTAGTTAGAGAAAAGTAGAAAGTATTGCATAAGAACCATTCAAGAAGAAATAATCAGCTTTTAAAGTAACCAAACCTTGGAATGGATGTCTGGAATATACGGGGCAACTAAAACTTGGCCGTGTCCACATCCTCGTCAACCTCAGAGGCCCAGGCCATGTTGCTTGTGAGTATCTTGTCCAAGACCATAGTAATGTCCTTGTCCATGAGCCTGAGTCTACGCAATCTCATTAACAACTGCTGCTTGCCGACTACTACTAGCACCCTCGCGAGGGTGTCTTAGTCCGTGCCTCCTCGCATGGGTGATGATGTAAACGAGCTTTGGATCAAGGCCATCAGTCATGGTCGTAACGAGAGCCTCTACCACCGTATTTCTAGAAGAGGTATCACTGCTTGATGGTGTGTTCAGTTTGTTAAAACCAATGGAAGAGTTGGGTGGAAAAGCGAGGAGATCATCGTCAACCATGGGTAATGTTTGGAAATGAGTTCAGGGAGTTAGGGAAGCATTTTTGGATGGAAGTAGAGGAAGTTGGATGGTCACGCCTTTTTTATAAACTTTCAAAGTTATGAAATGACTATTCTGACCCTGTAAAACCCAATAAGGCCGGCTGATCAATCATTTATTCAGCCGACCAAGTTTTCAGTCGGCCAAGTGAACCTCAACAGCATATTGGAAGAAGAGTGTTCAGAAGTATGCAGTGGTAACCCAGTGGTATATCGTTGAAATCCCTGTCGTGCTCTAAGGCGGGATTATCCAGCAAAACCCGTGGAAAGGAAGGTTTGTCCCTGTCTTTGTTCTATTTTTCCAGCATTTGCCTTCCCGGCATAATGCTTCTATTGTTGTAATCACCTCCGCACGTGCGAAGTGGATAAAGTTTACCTCCCGTTAATACCGCCCTCTACGAGGTTGGCAGTTAACACCACCTCTAGTTAATACCGTCTCCTACAAAGTTGGTTGTTAACACCACCTCTGGTTAATATTGCTCCCTGTGGGGTTGGTGGTTAACACCACCTCCGGTTAATAGCATTACTTGCAGGGTTGGCAGTTAACACCACCTCCGATTAATACCGTTCCTTGTGTGAGTTAGCGGCTAACACCACCTTCGGTTAATACCACCTCCTGCGTGGGTTGGCGATTAACACCACCTCTAATTAATACCCCCTACAGGATTGGCGGTTAATACTACCTCCGATTAATACCATCCCTTGCGTGGATTGGCAGTTAACACCACCCTTAGTTAATACCGCCCCCTACGCAGGTTGGCAGTTAACACCACCCTAAGTTAATACCTCTCCCTACACAGGTTGGCAGTTAACACCATCTTTTCCTTCTCCATGTTGCGATATGTTGGGAGTGTGTTGTGGAGTCCCTTGTTGTTGTGACTACTGGTCACATGCAGTTTTGGTTGGCCGTCCTTTTCTCTTGTGTCGTGGCACGAGTGGGTGTTGCATTCCTTTCATACATTGCATGCTTGTTGTGTTGCACATCGTTCTTTACATTTTTTGCATGTTGTTAGCTTGCTTTGCATGTCATTTGCATGAGGCCTCCTCTTTCCATCTTTGTAACTTTATCTATTTGTTCCACCTTGTCACCTTTCGTGGCATTTGCATCATCAAGTGTTTCAAAACTTTGACAATGTAATACACGTAAGCCCAATTATGAAATCATGGTCATGCATGCCGCATAAGCCCATCTTATCAAGATGTATTTCGAGCATAGCACTTGTATTCTGCCCTTGAACTACACTGGTTTGATTCCTTAAAAAGGGATACGTAGACAATCCTCGGGTTCAACCAAGTTTTATCTGCATTTTGTTTGTTTGCCCATGTCTTATGGCCTTTTCAAAAAAGGTCATCTTCGAACGTTGACATTCACTCACGTCATGAAATGACGCACCGAGTTCTGTCAAAGAGGGACAACTGTAGACACCTCATTTTTTACTAGCCTTAAGACATGGGCACTCCCTTTTGAGTTCTCGATGATGAAAAGGAAAAGTATTAATCTTCGCGAGTTCCACAATAGGAGTTCTAAGGATCAAGCTTTAAACCCTCCAACAACCTGTTTTGGACAAAATGTGTTTTGACCAAAATGAAATCTCTTTCAAAATGAGTTTCGTGGCACAACTCCAGATGTTACCATAATGTTTTGAGGCTCATATTTTTAAAATCCTAACATAGTATTCTTTTAAACAAACCGAGCAAAGAATATAGTGGAAGTGAATGGAAAGCATGAAATTCTCTGAAATACCTGTTTCTTCCTTCAATTTCAGCGAACCTGCTCTTGATGATCTGACGATGTGCCCACTGACTGGCCGGACACCAAATGATGGCCGGCCACAGAAGCAGTCGGTTGATCACCAGGAAACTCGGCCAGCTGAATTTTTTAGGTACTAAGCATTTTCGGGAATTTCAGCTTGTTTGGCCTACCTACCACAAATATCTTAGATATTTGTGACCCAAGCTCTACATATAGAGCTCGACAGCTTATTTCAGAGGGTTGAAACTTTTGCCCAAGGCTCCTAAGAGCTTCTTGACTCCTTCTTCTCTCAAGTACACTTCCTACCTACTACCCTATTGACTTTGGACACCAACACTTCATGGAAGCTTGATCCTAAGCACCTTGCTCAGACTCTTGGACATTAAACAATCTATCCAAAGTGAATTAAGGGAATTAACAAAGGAGTTTGCGAAGCAAAGTGACATATCCTCTTAGGAGGTGATTTTCTCATACTCTAAATCACTTTCATATCTCCCTTTCTTCAGTTTAAAGCTTTGTTTTCATTATGTGATTGTTATAAGTCCTCATAGATGTGAAGGGAGTAACCTTAGCCACCCATCTATTGAGTTGATAGCTATTTTCTCTGTTTTCTTACTTTACGTAGTTTCAACTATCCAACTCTTGTATATTTTGGATCCTTGTGGATGTGCCTGGGAGTAATTTTGGCCACCCATTGACAAGTTCAATAAGTAGAATAAAACTTCTCCCTATTACACCACTTATCTTCACCTATCATTTCTCTCAAGTGTGCTAATCTTTGTGTTTCAACTCTTGACTCAATGACAATAAGTGTTAGGGGTTGTTTCATGAGGTTGCTTGAGTGATCCATGGGATTTAGTGTTGGCAAGTGTTGTTCTCTCTTTTCATTGAGTATTTTGGAAGTAAAACAAGAGATTTTGGGTCAAATGAAGTGGAAAATCCCTTCTTAATCATTTGTGATCATAGAAAGGGTTGATGTCGTCCTTGTTCTGTGACTAGATGAGGAGTTCTCAACGAGTTTGATGAATCCCTTGTTTTAATAAGCAAAGGTTCTGCCAAGAAAAGATTTACATTAATCTACACTCTCCACTTAATAGCATGGATTTTGATATTAACATGCCCTCATTCACAAAGAGAAGATGTAGGTTCCTATCTATTTCTTGGGCTTGAATTTGTTTTGATTTTGATCAATTTAATTTTTTTTTATTTTTTATTTTTTATTTTTTATTTTTTTTGAGAAAAACATATGTTGTATATATCTGTTCATTGTTGTTGAGGGCTTTGATGCATCCATCTTCTCTCCAAGTGATCCCTATCAACAAAGGAAGTGAAAGGTGTGAGAACTACCTAGAAAGCCTTCCTTTGGCCATTGTCCTGAGATCCTGCACTGATTTAATCCCTAGTGCTGAATTTGGTTAGCTCATTTTTACTTCGGTCAGCTTATCTAGTGTATAGCCGATCATTTTTCTCAAGGATAGAACGGACAGTTTTTGGGGAATGCTCCCTTGATCAATGCTAGAGCTCCTGGATTGTTTCTTTTCATTATTTAGTATGATTTGTTAGATACAACAATAACTAGGCCGAAAGAATTCATTATTGTAATAATTTCTCTCTCCCTATTTTCTTCTTCAAATTGTTGTAATAATCTTCTAACCCCACATCTTTCTAACCCTTTTATTTATTTGTTTTTGGTATTGCATCATGTTTTCTTTATCATGCCTATATACTGCATGCACTTTTCCATACATTTGGATCTAGATCATCTGCCTTAATATGATGTGCTATCTTCAAAGATGAATACGTATATAAATCCATGAATTGTGGAGGAACTCATGCTACATCTTAGCAATTCGAACTTCTAGGAACATGGTTTGTATGTATTACACTAGGAACTTGCATAGAGGATCATGCATATTTGTATATATCTGTATATATCTTGTGGGCTCACCTTGGAGTACTACATAAGCATTTTGAGTTTTAGCATATTGCATATATGTATTCCTTACCATATCTGTTGCTATAACATAAGGCTAAGTGCTCAAGTGAAATTTCTGTTTGAATGTAAGTGGATGGAGGTTGTGTTATTTCTTTGGGAGTGTAAGTGATTCTTATGTTGCAGATTTCACCCAAGAAAACTCTTTTCAAAAAATGTATGAAGTCAGAGCATAACCAAAATTTACGATACAATCTATATTTGAATGCCTCAGATAGAAATGGTAGCATTATTAATAATCAGAATATGGATTTACATTGATTATAAAAAATCACATTATGACTTAGTAGAGGCCAATCTTTGATCGAGTGATTGGGGTGCTCAATTAATGACCTTCTCTTCTCATACCTATGTTCCCGAGCTGAGACACTTTGGTTATGACGGATGGTAGCCTATGGCACAAGTCACCGGTTTCCTAATTTCCCCAAAAGATTAGATGGAAACTCAAAAATCTGGTGGTGTAGTCCATTTCTAGAAACATTTTGCAATAAAATGGATTTTCTATAAAAGTTGTCGGATTTGGACCCTCATTTTTCTGTTTCACATTGCACTAGTGAGACTAGATTAAGAGATTTGGAGTTCGAACTGTTGGGCACGCTTAGTAACCCTGAGAAGCATTCCATATATAACCGGCTAGACAAGTCTCATCCGGCATAACCTGTTATGACATCTGTAGAGCAATCTTTTGATGATGTGTCCGAAAGATCTTAGAATAAGCCATCTAGATCCATGGAATCTAGAGGCATATTCCAAGCCACCAATGCATATAAAATAACCCCCTCTTTTGAGGCAGGAGGGTTCCGAAAATTGTAATCAAAATCCCTAATCCTACCTAATTAATCCCTCTAATATTTCATTAACTAAACTCTATGTGTGTGTGTGTGTGTGTGTGTGTGTTTGTGTGTGTGTGTGTGTGTGTGTGTGTGAGAGAGAGAGAGAGAGAGAGAGAGTTTGGTGAGAATTTTAGACTACTTTCTATATTCCTTTGCTTGGATTACTTGGAGCTAGAAGACCTCTATTGATCAGAGGAAGCTTGGATTAGAGATTGTGATCAGCTCGGGCTCTATCTCTGCTAGTATAGAGGTAATCCCTACTTTTGCTCTTGTATTTCCTTTCTAAATATATCTCCACCTCTTTCTTTTGACTTTGTTTTTGGAGATTTTTGGGATTATTGATTGAATCATTAGTAATATAGTTGGATTATCTATTTCTCCCCCTTTCTATAGTTAGTGGAGGCCTGTATAAAGGCTTTGGCCAAGTTCAAAATGCTTTTATTTTGATTTTATAGGTTCAAAACCCGTGCACAGTTTCCTCTATGAGAGGGTTTAGATTCTCTCTTTCCAAACCTATTTTACATGGATTTGGGTGTTTTGCGCTTCTTTTCATGAGTAGGAGGATGAGAATCTCCTTCCTCCCATTAGAGTTTTGCCCCATTTTACTATTTTAGTTAGTTTCGATGATGTAGAAGCCTGGACATGGCTTCCTCCTCGAAGATAGACTGAATCTCCTATTTCGTCATTATATTTTATAAAGTTGGGTATTTTATACTCATTTTCATGTATTAAAAGGTGAGAATCTCTCTATCTTCATTGGAGTTTTCTATATTTCATTGCATTCCTAGATTGTATTCATTATAACATTCGTGTGTGTTAGGATGAGTTTCTATTCTTCCTACCCTCACTTTTTATCCTCACTATTCTGTTACTTCCTGTCTGTTTAGACTTAACTCTAGCATCATCATAATTATATTATTAGAGGCATGCATTTGGGCTTGGACTATTACTTTCAGATAAATTATATGTTGTGTACTTTGATTGTTTCATATGCCATCTTGATAGCGTCCAAAGCCCCTAGGACTCATTGTGTGCCGATGTTGCATTAGTTATCGCATCTAGGATCATGCACATTTCTCATAGGTTGTTTTCTCTTGTGCTTGGTTGGAGTACTTAGCGAGCATCTTTAACCCATTCCTTGCATATCATTTAGTCTAGCATCTAGGGTCGTGCATTGTCTTCTAACCCTTTACGGTCTTGGTATGGTGTGGAGTAGTACTTGGTGAGCTTATTTCATCTTTGCATCTCATCTATAATTACTTCTTGTTATGTATAGCATGCTACCATAAGGCTATGTGCTTATTTACTATATCTCCATGATTGCTTGTTGTATGGAGGTCTCATTGCCTAAGTTAGAATAGTTTCAATCTCCTCGCAAGACAGATATCATGATTTTTCATGAGATTAACATGATTAATAGTAATGAGATTAACAATCATGAGATTAGTGTAGGATTTAGTTATCTAGTCAGATTAGTGGAATAAATAATCTCCTCTTATTTACGTTTGTTTTGCAATGAATATAGAAATATATAATTCTAATTATAGTAGTGCTACTCTAACCGAAAAGTTAGATTTACTTTTTAAACCGAATGATGTAACAGTCTATTAGAATATTTTGAGAAACTTTCTCATATTTTCTCTAATCATAGTCAATCATTTTTCTTACACATCTTTGAATCTAAAAAAATGGGCTTGTATATAATTTTTCTTCCAATTGTATATTTGTTTGAAAATATTACCAAAAATATATATATTCTAAAGTTTGACCCTTGTAACAAAATAAATCCTAAATTTTTAATTTTCTCAATGTAAACCCTAATATTTTAATTTGTTTTCAATCTAAATGATCAGCCTATACTCGTTAAGTAAAAGAGTCAAGATTTTTAGTCATTAAAGTTTTGTTACAAGTGTCAAATATTGAGATTTTTTTATTTATTTATTTTTTTTGTGTAATTTCCCATATTTGTTTTGCATTATTAGTCATAGGACCAAAATATTAGCCAAATTTGTTAGTAGAATATCCATCGAAATTTAATCCGGATAATAAAAATTACAATCAAATACTAAATTATTAACTTCAATCTTATAGTATCATCCTGCTAATCAAACAGATATCTGAGACAACGGACCAGCATGCTTATTATCTTCCACGTGGTATGACTAGCCAGTTGATTATCTTCCTATTGATATTGACATGGTATGATTTTGTGTAGAAGAAAGAGACCAACACATGAAAATGCAGCAGAAGCCTGTTTCTTTCATCTGTTTCAGTGGTTATGCGTGTTTTGAGGCAAAGGAATAAAGGTATTTAGAGAAAAATAATCCTTTGCTGCTTTACCACGACAGCATTTTGAGAAAGAATGACGTCTTGCATGACTACTTGATGATCAAATATATATGCCATTATGCAATGTTCAAAGAATTGATGTATTTGCTTGGACTTTGGAATACCAAAGTCATTAATTTTCCACATCTAAAACACACCCAAAAAAAAAAAAAAAGAGGTTATCAGTTTTAATAAGTCATCTTGGATGCAGTGTAGAAAGTTCCAACCTTAGTAAAATAAACAATTTTTTGAAATAATATATCTACCAGTGTTGATTGTACTCCATACTTTCATCACAGTATCTTCCACTTTCATGGTTAGTGCTCTTCTTATCCTTCAAATCATATCACAGTCACTTCCACTTTCATGGTTAGTGCTCTTCTTATAATTCAAATTTCATCTTATATATATATATATGGTTCATGTTACACACTCCTTTTAGATGTATACCATATGCGAGTATATTATTTGTAGTTTTTATTTATTTATTTATTTTTATTTTTTCGTGAAAGTTGGTTGTTAGATTATTTATGAAATTTGCATTTTTTTAAGGGTAAATTACAAATACGTCCTTGAGATTTGTTTAAAATATGAATTACCCCATGTGATTTGGAAAATTACAAATACTTCTATGTCAAAATTTTTTATTTAACAGAATTAATTGAAAAAGTAAAATTTCTAACTGTTCACCCATACAATAATAAAATTATCTGAATTATTAATTGAAATAAAATTTTAATATTATTAAAAACTGTTAATTAACTTGATAGTTTATTAATAAAAAGATTTATTTGTTATGAAATTAGAAACCTTATGGGGCATAATATAATTTTTAGAATCACAATGGGTAATTTGTAATTTAAGTAAATCTCAGGAGGTGTGTTTGTAATTTATCATTTTTTTAATTTTAATTTTAATTTTAATTTTTTTTTTGGCAAAATTCATTTTATCCCCTTTTAGCGAGTATATTATTTGTGGGTTTTTTTTCAATTTTTTTTTTTTTTTTTTTTTTATCGTGAAAGTTGGTTGTTAGATTAGTTATGACATTTGTAGACTTTTTAATTAAATTTTTTTTTGGACAAAATTCACTTTATCTCCTTGTAGTTTAGCCTCGATGCACTTTATCCTTTTATAGTTCAAATATAGGTAGAAAACTCCCTTATAACTTTAGACTAAAGTGTTATGATTAGTTTTTTTGTTAAAGATAACAGAAGGTATGTCATACTCTCTCAAATTGGGAGTGGACGATATAAAAGTCCTAAGTCAAGTCAAAAAGTGAATCAAATGACAATAATGCCCTTATATTCATCTTATTCTCCAAATTAAGGCTTTGTTTGGCATGTGCTAAATAACACATACTATTTTAACACATTATTCTATTTGGATCACAATCATCTTATATGGGTCGCATCACCTTTCTATCACATTACTTCAAACCCAACTCATATGTCACTTTTATTTTTTATTTATTTTTTATTTTTATATAAAAAGTAAAAAAGTATACTAATGTAGCACTTCACAAACAATGCCTAAATCTTAATCATAATCGAACCCTAACTCTAATTGTCATCTTTTATAAATAATAACTTAATTTAAAATGTTATTAAATGAGAAATTGGGTTTAAAATAAAATAGTAGATTAAGAAAATTTTATGATAATAAATTAGAAATGGTTTAATTTATATATATGTATGTATATGTGTTTATATGTAAATGTTTAATTTAAAATGTTATTAATTTTATGGTAATAAATTAAGGTATTTACATCAATTTATGATCTAATTTATTAAATGTATATTTATTTATTCGTTTAATTTAAAATATTATCAAATAAGGTAATTTTAATAATTTAGAATGTTTACTTTAATTTATGATTTAATTATATATGTTTATTTTAAATATTTATTAAATACGAAATTAGATTAAAAAATTAAAATTAGATTATAATCTAGTTTTATGATATTAAATTATGGTGTTTAGTTTAATCTTAAGGTTTAATTTATGGTAATTTTATGTTTAATTTAAATGGTTGTTAAATAAGAAATTAGGTTCAAAATTAAAAATTAAATTAAGATAATTTTATGGTAATAAATTAGGGTCTTTAGATTACAATGATTTTATTTGTTAAATATGTTATTAAGATAGGAAATTATATGTATTAGAGAAAAGAGAAAGCATATATATCATAGAGGTTTTAGTTTAGATAATTTTGCCCTTACTTTTTGCAAAGTTAACTCTGCACTTTGGTTCAAAACCATAAGTAGGTTCTTTGCCTACATTTGAACTATAAGCAAATGAAGTGCTCTGTCACGACTCAAACCCACTCTTGTAGGTTTAGCGTCGTAACCGACTAGTAATTCTTCGATTACCAAAGGCCTCTTAACAGAATAACATATAATTAGGGGCTGCGGAAGCAATATATAAACATACATAGTCCATTGAGCTGTGCTGACATATATGAGACAAAATATTCAAACAAACTTATATATATACACGTGTAACGTCATAAACACATTGGTCTCACGTCACGCATTTACACAAATAAGGTCGAAAGGAAACTTAGCCCAAGTATAGATAAACAGAATAAAAATAAAGCCTCGACATGGTCTTCTCAAAAGGAACCTCCTCGATTGGCAGACAAAACAAAATCTTAGGTCATCAACTCTAGGCCTGGTCACGTACCTGATCACCTACATATATAATATAAATAGTGAGCGGGAGCCTAGTGAATAATAACAGAGTAAGGAATTTGATGAATGATATCCATTTCAGATTCAGAAAATCAAAATTTCAGATATTCATATACATATTCTTGTTCTTGTTTAAGTCATATACAGAAATCAGAGTTCATGCTTAATTATACATGGTACATCCATTAGCATTAACAGAACAAATACAGAACAGATACAAAACAGATGATGGTTATGAGAAGCCAGTTCTATAAAGGAACCTCTGGATCCGGGTAACAGATTGCAGACATATTAAGTTCCATAATGGAACCTCCGATACCGGGTAATAGCTAACAGATATCACATGATGCTAAGGATGCCACGAATACATTGTTAGAAATCGAACGATCATTGCTGTACAGAACATAACATTTCAGAAAATAGATCTTATTTCATCATACAAAAAATAAATAAAGTGGAACATAACTTTACTAAGTTATTACTCAAAGATGACTCTGGGTGCAAACAGACAGAGCAGACTAATCAAACGGTCTATGGCACGTGACCACATCAACACATAACAAATACACATTTGAAGTGCATGCTTGAAATATACTTACTCCTTACATTATGTTTTTAGTGTGTTTCTACGTTTTACCCTCATTACAATGTCTTAATCTTGGCTTACGAATGCCTAGGAAGCAATGAGAATGCTAAAATGCACTAGAAAACAATTAACAAAAATTACTGAAAATAGGGGTCTCCCTCGAGCGCAACTTTCTTAGCTCGAGTGGACATGCAAAATAAGAGTGGTCGCTCGAGCGCATATTCCTTCGCTCGAGCGGTCTCTAAACTTTGCAAAAAGTGCTGGTTACTTGATTTTTCCGCTCAATACTCGCTCAAGTGTGAGCCTCATGCCCTCGCTCGAGCGCAACTTTTGTCACTCGAGTGGTCTGCAAAACACGCAAACTTCTGGGAATATACATTTTACGCTCGAACGGACTTTTGGTCGCTCAAGCAAAAGTGCAAAAATAAAGGTAGTCGCTCAAGCGTATGATTTGTTGCTCGAGTGTGGAAGTAGAATTCTAGAATTTCCAGAATTGCTTCCAAGCTTCAAACTCAACCCCAAAGCTGTAAAATATGGTTTCTTGGGCCAAAAAACTTAAGGAAACTCTTGTAAACTTGCAAAACATCATGAAGTAAGAATCATTACTCAAAATCAAGGCCCAATAACATGCAATTGTACAGAATCAAATTTGAAATGAGAAAACATAACATGAACATGACATGCATGAAATGATTTGAGCTCCAAGCTTCCAAATCATGATCAAATGAGATGTTTGGGTCTAAAGCATGTTGAATTCTTTGAACAAAACCAAGATACTACTATGCATGTGAGAATTCTCTTGAAAATAACTTCAATTATGATCAAATGAACATGCATGCATGATTTGCTCTTCTCTTCTAGTTCATTAGCTTAATTCATGCATTGATTCACTTAATTCTCTTAGTTCCTTTGTAACGCCCTAAAAAATAAACCCATAATACATAATATTAACATGCGGAATTATAAGGAAATAAAGTATCTTATTTCATTCATCAGAGTACCATAAAATAAAAACATCATAATAAATGCCCTATGGGCTTACACCTTGCCAAGCCAACACTTGGACACAATTCCATGAGTTCTAACTCAAAAACAAATAAAGCCCTAGGCTTGAAAGTTTACAAGTAGTTCGAATAGAACAAATAAAATAAAACAAGTCTTCGAGTCCAAATCCTCACAAGCTAAGTCCTTGGAGGTAGTGAACTACCTGAACCTGAAAATGAAGTTCCCATATAGGGTGAGCCACAGCCCAGTAGAAAAATACTAAACCAAGCATACAAATTAACTAAAGCATTAGCATACGATACATGGTTAACACAAGATAATCAATTTCCAATTTCATGAAACGAATATCTACATTGTCTATGACATATTGTCTATGACACCTTTCACTTTCCAATGTTTATTCAACTTTCCAATTATATCATTATGGCTCAGAACCTGGGCAACTATAATAGTGATCCAGATGTCACAAAAATAAATGAGACTAAAGCTCAAACCACAACACTTCCATGCTTCCAACTGATACACATTATAATGATGTATCATATCAACAACGAATAGCAATATTGCTATTATCAATAAGCACACATATGAGTGATGCTACTGGAGTCCATCCCCTATCTCCTCCCCACAAATCCGGTTTAGAGGTACATCCCCTATCTTCCCCTAAACCGTGGAGTTCATCCCCTATCTTCTCCAAACAACATGCATATGCAATGAAACACACAATTGCCATATACAACACATAATCAATACAAGTAATGTTCTGTATTAATTCAACAGTCAACATAAGTGACTTAATTCCAGTTATACCTAAGCCACATGCAAGGTCTACAACAATCACGACTATCCTCCACCGATAGCCCAAAACAGTTATTTCTAAACAAGAAATAAATACAACAATGAATGTAAAATCAACATTCTCATAGGTAAGTATTTAAACTACCCAACTATATCATTAATCTCATAATTTTCCCAACTTCATGAATTAAACCCAATTCCACATTTTTCCCTTAAATTAATTATACAAATTAATCTAAGCCAAAACCCTAAGGTTTCTCCCAAAATTACCAAACTACCCCCACATACCAAAATACCAACACTTAGGATTAAAGCGTATAAATGGAGTAGGAAATCCCTACCTCGAAGCAAGAACCCGAAAAGAAGAAGACGGAGATGATAGCCCAAACTCCAAAGTGCTCCAAATCAACAACCGTTCAGATTAAATGGAAGCCCTCGACCCACTCTACCTTTTTAATGAAGGAACTAGGTTAGATACTCACTCTAAATAGATGAAACCTAGGAGAGAAGATGAGTTGGGAGAGAGAGAACTCGTAACCTAGGGTTTTAAAAACTGAAAGGGGCTGAAAAACTGTTTTAAAACACGCTGCTGCGTATTTAAACTTGACAGGCCCGCTCGAGCGTACAACACACCGCTCGAGCGTAAAGAACAAAAACAAGGTCCGCTCGAGCGCAATGACAACCGCTCGAGCGTAGATTCCCCCATTCCAGAACCCACGCGAAGAACACACTACCCGCTCGAGCGTCAACAATACCGCTCCGAGCTCAACCCGCTCGAGCGTAAAAGAACCCGCTCGAGCGTAGAACTCTCACCTGCAGAAGTTTTGCAGGGACCAAAAATGCTGGAAGAGTGTAAACCCCGCTCGAGCTCAGGAATGTCCGCTCGAGCGGAGAGGCTAAAAACTGGGCAATCAACATCTAGACTAAGGCTCAACCCGACTGTTCGAAACACGCCCAACACATCCTAAAACTCGACCAAATAGAATTAAAGGATGTCAACAACCATTACACAAGGATAGAATCTACGGAGCCTAAGTCCGGATACAACATCGAATGGGAAAAGACGGGGTCGCTATATCCTTACTTAAGTGAGTTTAACATAAAGCTTAAGGGTTGATTCCTTACCTAGGGTCCACAATTCCTTAAATTCTAGTGATCTCTTGCTTAATCTCACCAATTCCCTTCAATTCATCTAGTAGTTGTTAGCTTGACTTTAATTCTCTTCAAGGTTGGCCCTAATCTCCCCCTTCTCTCTCTTTCTCACTGTTGGTATCAACAAAATGATGAAGAAAGGTGAGTTGGGGGTGCATATAGAAGCCTTATATAGGCTTGGTTAGTGGACTAATTAATTAGGCTTACCACTAATCAAATGAGCATTAATTATTCTAATTATTTGTTTCGAATCGAATTTCAATTGAACCTACCATAACATTTTAAAATTCTAATTAACACATAAATCAAGTCAATTGCTGAATCAGACGCTGATAAGACCTTTAATTCGCAAACCGAAACAAAAACATAAACAGATCTTTGTACACTAAACAAATATAAACACAAATAAGTCAACATATGATGCAAAACTTCACTTTAATTTCTTATTAGGCATAATTAAGCATGGATTAATGTTAATCATGGGTCGGGGTTGTTACATGCTCCATGGCAAAAGCACAATGATGTATGGGGAATTCCCCCCTCCCTTTTTATACCATATGCAAGTTATGACATTTGTAATTTTTTATTATTCGACAAAAGTCAGTTATCAGTTGATAGATTAACACTTATGTATGAGAGCCTTCATATTCTTGCAAAGTATAAAATGTTTGTCTTCTAATTTAACCGATGACCTCTCCTTGGGACTAAATCCTTACGAGAGTCATGGCGGCCAATTAGGCTAAGCTTAGTCATTTGTTGTGTTGATTGTCACATATCATAACTAAATCTTTTTCAATCATAACTAAAAAAATAATGAGTCATAACCAAACATTAGATATAGTAGACTCAAATAGTTTTCCGGTCATAACCAAAATAAAAGCCATGATAGATTATAACTAACACTATAATGAATCATAATCAAATCATAACTGACACCGCAATATTTCATAATCAAATATCACAAATATCATAACTGGGGTATATGGTACATAATAGTTTACTATAAACTTGACAATTTTGATCTGCCTATCACAATAGTTTACTTTACCCAATCAATACTCTCTCAAACTATTTATATTAAAATCGAGTTAGAACAAATATAGTATGCTTAAATAATTTTGCCATCCTATTTACGTGTGTTACGTAAAATATTTAGTATATAATATGAAATTTACAATCGAAGTAGTTGAGAGGCTTAAATAATAAATAAATAATAATTATAAATAAATAAATAAATAAATTTATAGCATAACTACTCTTACTTTTATATAACTTTTCTTGTAGACACTTTCAACAAAAATTACATGTTTACATCAACTAAAATGTACTTTATAATATATATATGTCAATTTCAAAATTTGAGAGAATATAATGTAAATATTTAAATAATCAAATATAAACTCATGGTTTTAAATTTCAAAAAATTATTGTGTCTTGCTATCTTTAAATAAATTTGGTTATAAATTAAAAGGTGTTGAAAAAATTATAAAACTTGTGGCTTTAAAATTCAAAACCAACACAACATTTTTTTTTTAAACGATTTTTTTTGGGTGCCATTATAATAAAAGAAAAGGAAAGCACCAACACGGGGACCTATGAAATTAGGTTGGGGACCTCATTATTTGAAACACCTCAATTTAAAATTTAAATATTTATTTATTTGTATGGACATCACAAATAATACTTATTCCTAAAAATAAAAAAAAAATAAAAAAAAACCCTAGAAATTCTATTTTCTACATCCCAAGTCTAATACCTATTATATATGTTCGGAATTTAGATACCCAATACCGAACAAGTGAAATATATTTGGATACTCAAGTTCCGAACAATTGAAAATTGGTTGCAACATTTTCATCTTGATACTCAATACTGAACAAATTATATATATATGGATACTTAATTTCTGAACCTATGAAATTTTTCTGGATACTCAGTGCCGAACATAACATCCTTTTTTTTTTTTTTTCCCCCCCGAAATTAGAGTGTGAAGAAGTTAAAAAATTAAATGTTTCGAAAAATAGAGCCGACCATAGACCATTTGGTCGGATATTAAATACTAACCAATGACTATTATTTTAGAAACACACTGTCGAATATATGGTTTTTATTTTTTAAACAAATTTCTAAATAAATGTAATTTGTTCAGTACTAAATTTTAAAATCAATTTTGTAAAGAAAATAACAAAAAACGATAAATATCAAATGAAAACTTACTTTATATATAGAGAACTGCTTGGAAATATCTCATTTATTGTCCATTGCTGATAGATTCAAGCAAAAAAGATTGGGAATGAAAATCTAAAGTGAAGAGAGTAAGAAGAGAAGAGAGGGAAACAAAATATTGTGACAAATGATGAATGGGGTGTCCAAAACACTTTGATTTACACTTTTTCTAATATCAGGTACTTTTTGATCATTTTAAATAAAGATTTAGTAATAAAAAAAGGTTTCATTAAATTAAGATACCCAACCTAATTTTTTGGATACAAAGAGATCCACCCCATCAACATAACACATTTTTTTTTTTTCATTGGTTCCAAATGGTACATACCTAACTAGTCAAATAACTTTTATACTTTATATTAGAAAATTTATCTATAAATTCTAATAAGCACCCTTTAAAAAGTTATCTTATATGCACTTTTATTTATGTCATTTTCTTTTTTAATTATGATCAATTTTTTTCTTTAATTATGACATTATTTTAATTATGATTCATAAGTCTTTTAATTATGTTTCATGTTATATTTAATTATGACATTTTTTTCTTTTTAGTTATGACTTAGAAAATTGAAATTATACCATTTTTATTTTTAGTTATAAGGTAGTGTTTCCTCTATCTATAAATACAGGTATTATTTTTATTTTCAAATTTGGTATAGGTTTTGATTAGTATGAAAGTGGTAGAAAAGTAAGAAAAATAGGGGGAAAAAAATTCCCAAGTTTATGTAGCATGAAAGTGATGGAAGTTACCAAAAAAAAAAAAAACTATTTTTCCTGAATTTACTATAGTTTCTTGCAAAAAGTACAGGAAAATATAAAATTTATTTTATTATAAATATAGTTACTTATAATTGGAATTTTTATTTCCTCCTTTTCTCTTATAGGGTGCCCGGTGTAACAAGTCCGCGAGGGACCTCGCTATTGTTCGGACTCGATTCATGTCACGGTTCTTAATCTTGAACCAAAGAGTCCAAATCCGGCAAATCGTTTTGAGAAAACAGATTTTTGAAAGAAGTGCCAAACATGGACTGCTTTGCCAGATACAGAGTCGCCACCTAAATATTTTATTTTGGGAAATTTAGGAAACCTTGACTCGTGCCCAAGGCCACGTGTCCATCATCACCAAAGTTGCCTCGGCTCGGGAACTTGGGTACGATTGGGGAAGGTCACTTCGTGAGCACCCCCGCTCGCCCGATCAAAGGTCGGCCTCTACTAACCATGATATCTTGTTTTGAAAGCATTATGTGCTCTTATTCCGGTTATTAGCCTAGATTTTACTATGTGATGCACACAGCATACAAGTATAGACTGGATCGCCTGAATTGAAACAAAACATTTCATGTTTATTTTTGAAAGGGGTTTGCTACTCGCAAGTAGGCTTAAAATGCGGACTTTGCCACCCTCGGGTGGGCTTAGAAAAACATGGTTTTGCCACTATCTAGTGGGCTTAAAACTCACAGTGAATGAATTGTTCCAATCCAAATAACCCAATTTTCACCCACAGGCATTCAAGCTGTTGTATCACATAAGCACATAGCCTCATGGTAAGCATGCTATCATGGCAGTCACTCACACACATGCAAGGATGCTAAAGCATAAAACTTACCGAGTACTCCAAGCCAAAACAGAAGCTAATTAGAAATCCATGCATGATCCTAATTATACAGAAATGCCTAATGCAACACATGCAAAAATGCAACTATAGCAGGCTCGGCTATTCTAAACATGGCATATGAGATGCAACAGTTAACAAGTATTCAATTTGGAATTGAAATACAGATGCAGTTAGTATGGTGCGCCGAGCCCGGTGCATGCAAGACAGATGAATGAATGCAGACATGCTATCATACTGTATGCTAATTGAAACATGCCCTAATCTAACCATCATAAGCTGGTAAATAAAAGGGAGAAAGACGTGGGCTTGGAATCATACATCACACACACGCACACTAATTACAACATTGCCCTCGCTCGGAGGGTTCAAATAAATAATATACAGTCCCGAATAAATAATACAGTCCGAATAAATACAAAATCCTAATTAATCAACAAATTAATCTAGGAAAGCAATAAATTGGCATGCAAGCCAGGGACTGCCTCAACTCTGATCCGGATGATGAATGATGCATGTTCGGGTTGCCTGGCACGGAAATCCATCGCGATGCTCCAATTAGCCTTTGTTTGCAATTGATGCTGGAATGCTATGCAAGGCTTTTGAAAGCTGCTGATTTCTGATTTGCTGCAACAGAGAGCAGGAAAGGGGCATGGCAATGTATTTTCGCATATGTATGCATGTCTCGATCCTCGCGCCACCAATCACGCATCTCGATGCATGATGGCTGAGGAGTCGAACTGCACAACTCAATATGAAATGAATGCACGTATAAACACAACAAGACCTAAACTCCATCATGGGTAATCCGGAGTGTCGGCGACTAGGGAATTGAGACACGTTCTGTCACTCGGAGTACGAAACGTACCTCGTTTCCCGTGCTCGGGCTAACTCCTATCCCAAACGCAATGCAATATGCATGACATGCATGAATGCAACTAAGATACAACCTAACATGCACAATGCTATGAAATGGCATGCACGATGCACGAGGTAACATGGTATACGCAATGCGCTAACCTACACCCTAGCATACACAATGCTATGAAATGAAATGACATACACAATGCATAATGGACTTACACCAACACAAGTGGACCTTAGCCACACTCACGTAGGAGGCCATTAGATGGAAATGAGACACTCGAGATGCGTGCACATGTGCACGCAAACCGAGGATCGAACCTAAGGCACGAATGCCACTCTACCAAAGCATGGTAAGGCATGGAACATGATATGCAAACAAGCAAATTTCAGCACTGAAACATGATGCTAAACGGCCCCGAAACATGGAAACATGGCACCCGATGCATGAGATGAACCTCGAAACTCAAAACTAGGCACATGGAATGACTTATAGCTATACAAAGCAAGCATTATTTGAACATGAAGCATGAAGACAGAGTCAAGGAAGTCCCAAAACATGAACTTTTCTAGTTCAAATCATGGCCAAAAGATGCTAGCAAGATGACTTAAAATAGCATGCAACTTTGACTAGCTAACATGGTTTACATGGAAAGTATATGATGCACATGGAATCTCACCAAACCATCAAAAATCAGTGAATAAAACATGTGAAAATAGGCCCAAATAACCACTGATATACAACCATGGCATGCAAAAATGATGAGTTACTTTAGAGGGCCATGCAAGGGATTCTTAAGCACATACAAGATAGACATGTGGCAGCACCAAACCAACTCTTAAAATCAAATATGGTAGTCCCAAAACTCACCAAATTGGCCCTTAAAAGTGGCTAAGAAGCATGCAAGATAGGGTCTCTTTGGAAGGCCAAAATGACCATCGAACAAGTCAAGGTGAGAGGGGGGCACCCCCCTCCGATTTGGAGGCTCAAAACAGCATCAAAGCCACTAGAAATCCACTGGATTCCAGTGGCTAGAAGACCAAACAAGGCATGCAACAAGAGCTTAGGTGCAAGGCTCAAAACAAGGGGCAATCAAGCATACAAAGAAGCATGAGACCCCAAATAATAAAATGCCCTTAACAAAACATGAAGATGATGTCAAAACAAACCTTTTTACAGTTTATGAGAAGTCTCAAAAATGAAGGCAAATAGGGCTAATCTATCATGCAAAAATGGCCCTAAAAGAGAGAATAGAGACAAGGGGCAGCAGCCGGCCCCAAATGGCAAAGAGCCCTTCAACAAAGTTGAATAAGGGCTCAAAACAAGGCACTTTACAGTTTATAGAAAGCCACTAAAACAATCAAAAGTAGGGCTAAACAAGCATGCAAAAAAAAGGACTAAAAGAGGGATAAAGAGACAAGTGGTAGCTTCTGACCTCAAACAGAGGAGAGCCCTTCAACAATGTTAAAGAGGGGCTCAAAAAAAGATATTTTACAGTTTATGACCAAGTCCAAAACAACTCACAAATAAGCCTAAAATATCATGCAAAAATAGGCCTAAAAGAGGGCTAAAGAGGCAAGTGATAGCAGGAGACCTCAAAAAGCAAGAGGTCCTTAATTAAACATGAAAAGGAGCTCAAAATATGACTATTTACAGTTTGGGTCGGAGCCCAAAAATGTAAGAAACAAAGGCTAAGATTGCATGCAAAAATAGGCCTAAAAGAAGGAAAATGGGACTCACCCTTGTAGCACAAAGTTCCAATAGCTTTTGGTTGAAGAAATGGTGCTCCTAACCTTTGGAAATAACCTTCAAGTGGCTGGAATGGAGTGTGGAGGTGTGGGGCTATGGATTGGTGCAAAAACCTTAGGATTTTGAGGCTTGGAGTAGAGAGAGAGAGAGAGATTTGATGCAAGAGCTCCAAAAAAAACTTTGTAACCTTTTCAAATGCAGCTGGGGGTGCTGGTTATATAGGCAAAGGAGTGGAGGAAAGGGGGCGGGGGAAAATCAAATTCAAATTTCCCCCCCAAAAGACTCCCCCCCGGATACAGGATTTGGGGGGAAAAGGAGGGCATATCTGTAATGTACCTGGAGAGGGGATTCTGGCCGGCCAGTTTTTTAGGGTTCAGGTGGCCGGCCGGCCCCCCCGGTGGCCGGCCAGCCAAGGGTCAAAAGGGTCAAGCATGATTAGTGGCCGGCCACCCCAAAAAGATGGCCTCCCATGTGTGCACAACACAACTATGTGGTCAAAAACTGGAAGAAGTGAACCAAGAGAGAGAAAAATCACTTTTTTAGAGGGGTTCAAAAGGGTCAGAGACAATTACTGGCCGGCCATATCATATTGGTGGCCTCCCAGGTGTGTGCAACACAAATATGTGGTTTAGGGCTAGAAAAAGTGGCCTAAGGGTGGTCAACATTGGCTTTCTGGTGAGAAAAACGGGCGACGGAGGGTGATGAAGAAATAAAACTGGTTGTCAAAACAATTGCTGGCCTCCCACCCTTCTAAAACCTTCCTAATAATGAAAATAAGGCCTCCACCAAAAATGAGCCCAAACCGATGCAAAACGAAGGTTCGGGGGCCAAAACGCGCAGCCCGGGGCCCCGAAAACTGACTGTTAGGCACCAGAAGTGGTGTTCGACCACGAAGCTGGTCTCTCGGACCACAGTGTCCCTCAAAAGGGAGGAAATAAGGTGTATGCCAAAAACCGGAGCAAACGGAGGTAGTTAAGCGGTCCCGAACTGAGACACACGGCCGACGGCTCTGAAAACCGGGAACTGGGCTCCAAACGGGAAAAATGGCCTATGACCACGAAACGTAGCCTACGGCCACCAAGAGATGGTCTACTAGACCTCTCCCTCCCTTCGGGAAGAGAAAATAGAGAAAACAGGGCCTGGTTCGCAAACCGAGGCAAAGCACAAAATAGTCTAGAAGTCCGGAGGCAAGGCTCGCAGCCGTGACTCCGCAACCTTCTGAACGAGCACGACATGCAACATCACCAAGTGCTCAATCGGTGACATCTGAGTCTTAAGGTCGGTCAAAAATGGGGTGTCTACACCCGGCGATAAATCCAATTTTGGATTTTCTATACCCAAAAGTCCAGGCGCTAAAATAGTATGTCTATAAGGATATCATTCTGCGAAATGACCAAACTACCCTCAAAAGTTCACGCACTTATTTGTTTGGAAACACTCCCTTAGGGTAAACTACAAACACACCCCCTGATATTTACTTAAATTACAAATTACCCCTTGTGGTATTAGAAATTACATTATACCCCCTAAGGTTTCTAATTTCATAGTGAATATGTCATTTATTAGTAAATCATCAATTTAATTAACAATTTTTAATACTGTTAAAATTTTATTTCAATTAATAATTTAGATAATTTTATTATTGTATAGGTGAACAATTAGAAATTTCACTTTTTTATTTAATTCTGTTAAATAAAAGATTCTGACCGGAAGGTATTTGTAATTTCCCAAACCACAGGGGGCAATTCGTATTTAAGCAAATCTCAGGGGATGTAATTGTAATTTATCCTTAATTTTAAAATGGACAAATTACACCGATAAACCTTACATTTTTCCTCTTGTGTCATTTTGATCTCTAGATTTTTTGTCAATTTGGTTCAATTGATAACGTTGTTAGTGTTTTTGATTGAAAATTATAGTTGAATTGGTTAAAGTTAACTCATTAAATTAGACATGTTTATAATTTTGTTTGAGAAAGCATGGCATATGTCACTTATGTGCATTTTTTTTATTTATTAAAAAATGGTAACAATGTTAAACAATTGGACTAAATTGAGACAAAATCATAAATTCATGATCAAAACTAAGTCAATTGAAATTATAAGTATCAAAATGACACAAAAATCAAAATGCAAGAACTATCAACATAATTTGTCTTTTTAAAATTTATACTTTTCTAACATACAAAGTATAATTTTCATGCATATGTTACAATGTAATTTCTTTTTCTTCTTCGTTAAAAATCAATTGTATGGACAATCTATATTCTTTTTTTTGCTATAATTTGAAAGTGCAAAGTGTATTAGGTTATACTTTAAACATGGTGTATTTGAGTACTAATTTCTTTTATTTTAATTTTGTTAATTCAAACTCCCTTTCAATTCAATACCAAATATGAAGAGTGAAGAGACTGACTCTTATAGGTATTAATCTAACAACTAACAATTAATTTTTGCAGATAAAAAAAATAAATAAATAAGAAGAGTAGGCATGCATGGACTAATTCATAGGCAATAATGAATTATCTTTCATATATATATATACTAGCGGTAACCCTAGCTATGCACGAGCAAGTAACAAAAAATGATAAATAATGTTAAACATGCTAAAAATTAATGACTAAATACTATGATATTAATTTAGATGGGTATTTAAATAATATATTTGAGTGATCTCACTATATTTATATAGGTATACACCACTAATTTAATTTTTTGAAGCACACTCAATCGGATAAACTCAACTGAAAATGAAGAGCAATAGTGGAATTCTATAAATATAAGCTTAAATTTGAAAATAAACTATAACAATATACAAAGTAAAAATTATATAAATTTTAGAAAAAAGAAATTCAACTGAAAATCAAGAGTAAGAGTGGATTTTGTAAATATAAGATAAAGATAAAAACAAATTAAGTTTAAATTTGAAGATAAACTATAAAAATATAGAAAAAGAAAATTAGATAAATCCTAGAAAAATGAGGTAAAGAGAAATTCAGTAATTGAAAAAAAAAAAAAAAAAACCCAAAGTTGAAATTTAAAAATTCAAAAATAAGATAAGATAAACCTGAAAAGAAAAATAAAATATACTATAACGCTAATAACAAAAGAACCAGAGAGGACAATAGTTAAAAAGTTGGATAAGAGTGAAATGACATCTATAATTTCCTAAAATTTTAAAATTTGTAAAAAAAACTATAAAAAAAAAAATTGAGGTAGTAGGTTGAGAATTAGATAAGATTTAAATGCCACATATAATTTTTTAAAATTTAAATTTTGTGTAATTAAAAAATAAGCAATTATGTTATCATATTATACAAATTTGAACTCTATTTTGTGACTACTACCTATAATTTAAAAAATAAAAAATAAAAAAGGATCAAAGGATTACCTTTTTTTATTTTTTTATTTTGGTTTGTGTCTATAACTTATAAATTTTTGTCATTTTTGTATTTTAAAACTACTAAATAAAAAAAAAATAGCATCACTTTTCTTTTTAAAATATTAATTAATTTTATATTTAGTTTGTGTTACATAATAATATAATTATTCATTTTAAATAACATTATCTTATGCATAGAATGCGCATGACTTGAATATTTTTCCGACAATGACACACGTTATGTATGTGAATATAAAATTCAATAACCAAAGAAAAACATTCTTATGAATTTGTTTAAATACATAAAATGTATTTATTTAAATTAAATTTTAAAATTTTGATTATGAATGTGTAATTCTTTATAATTTCAACACAACATAGTTGAATAATAATTTTGTTTATAAGAAATTAACTAAACTTTTATTGAAGTATTCACCTATTGAATCCAATCTATTTAAAAATTACAAGATATTCAATAACGTAATTGAAATTAACTATTAAATAATAATTAAGTAAAAAGCATTGATTTTTTTTTTTTCTATATGTAAAGACTATTATAAGTTGAAAATAAAATAGTTTATTTGCATATTTATTAAGGAGTTTGAGATCCAATCTTCTGATTCAAATGTGTTTTTGTGTAAAGGACTTTTTACTACAAAAGAGAAACTCATCATTTAAAAATCTAATCCTACTTAATTAGTGTACTCACTACATATATGTAAAGAAATAAATTTAAACCCATAAATATCTCAAATTATTAAAAAATAAAAATGTAAGAAAAAATATAGTAGAGGTACATAATTAATTTTTGTTACATTTGCATTAAATTGAGTAACCTCCTTATCAACAAATAAATTAATATAATTGAAGAAAAAAAATGTAATGAAAAATAGATGGAATTGAACAAAAACTTCCTTTAAACTTGTGAATGTGTTTCAAATACTATTCTCGATTGGTAATATTTTTCTAAAAAAGAAAGTGTGAACTCCAACTTCATGGCAAAACATCACTATTTTGTGTTGGTCATTTAACCTGTCGTTGCCACTATTATTTTTTCCTATACGTTGTAGTTGTAAATTTTTTAAAAAATGAATAATAAATTTTGTAGGCATAAGCGCGTCTACTACATTATTATAATTTCAACAACTAACTTAGATCGTGAAGCAAAATAAATTAATAAATACACCAAATAAACTAAAATTAAAACAAATAAAAAAATCTACAAAAGAAAAATAGAATAAAAAACACAATATGAGATTTAAATCATGTGCTTCTTTTCACATAAGATGCCAAAAATCTTCCATAATTGGTTAAATCACCTGTTTAATTTCTCTGCAATGTTATTACTGTTCTCCAATCTTTTTTCCTAATTTCATATTGTCATGGAAATTGGGTTTTGAGATCTATAAGTTTATTTTTATTTTATTTTTTGAAATATCATTTGGTAAGATATAAATCTGATGAAGAAATTTGAATTAGAGTCAAACTCATCTTTTATTTTTAAATATTTTGAAAATCTTTTATCTCTAAATATTTTGAAAATATTTTATATCCATGCCCTAAGTAATTAAAAAGTGAAATGAAAAATATGAAAAGGATAAAAGAAAATAGGAAAATAGAATGAGAGAAGAATGGATGTGCCTTGTAAGAACGAGTTTTATGAGTGTGGGTACTTGTATCAAGCCCAATACGCGGCAAGCCCTACAGGTGCCACATCACCAAAACGCCACCTACGTGGCAGACCAATAAGGCACCACATGGGCATGTCATATGTTTGATACATGACGAGCCCTATGGGCACCGTGTGCCAAGGCACCACGCAAAACCAAGACTATATGCTTAGACTAGACGGGAGCATAAATATAAGCCCAAATATATTTAAATATAAAGAGCCCAACAACAGGCAGCACCATGGCCCCGCAAGGCCCATGGTCTTTCATACCACGCTCCAAGACCAAAGAACAATATAATCAACCCCCAGTTCACTTGGACTTGGACTTGGACTGATAAATACTAGCTCTCCTAAACATTGAGATAGGCCCGCGGCCCATTCTCCTACTTGGTCGCTTGGAAGCGAGCCCCTCTCCTAAACTTTGAGATAGGCCTGTGACCCATTCTCCTACTTGGTCAGTTGGAAACATTAAGATAGTCCCATAGCCCATTCTCCTACTTGGTCGCTTGGAAGCGAGCCCCTGGCTCTCCTGAACACTGAGGTGGGCCTTGGCCCATTCACCTACTTGGATGCCTGGGTTAGGAGCAAGACCCAGGCACTACTGCTCGGGATCATTAGAGGATATTGGACTAGCGACTAAGGTCATGGGATTGTCGAGATGGTTGTCTTCTTGCTAAGACAACTCCATCTCGACCAGGCTTGGAGAATAGGCAACAACGACCTTACATTCATGTTGTCTGATGCATATATGAAACGTTGGTCTTTGCATGCCGTCAAGCCATAGATGGCAAAAAGGCTTATATCACTTCTGACAGAGTTGAAGAGAACGAGCCACTTATTCAACAATTTGTTTGGGCTCCAATACTCCTGCGGCCTATATAACGTATCGTATATGCAACATGACACTACAACAACACAACTCCATAATTCTAACATACTAAGTGTCACGCTTAAACACCCCATCTCACACTCTACATTGGTGTTCAAGGTCCATCACTACCAACCTCTCCCTCTCCAAGCTTGCCTTGACCTCCTCCTCTCCACCTCTGTGATCTTAGGCCATTGGAGTGCCCATCATCTTCCCAGACCACCTCTAACCACACCTTTCACCCATATTATACTCTGCTGGAGAAGAGTGGTGCTCACTTCACATGGCACTCAAAAAGAGCACTGGAACTGGAGCAGTGACATCCCAAGGTGGCGGTAAGGAGACTCTGGCGGAGACCTCGGAACACAACTTCGGCGGCTTTTTGGAAGAACAATCCTCTCAACCTGCCATAGTGGATCAGCTACGTGTACTGACTAATAGTGTCACCTCTCTTCAACAGAACCAACAACTCTTAATGGATGCCCTACTAGCCTTACAAAAGGTACATACACTTCCATCATCATCTAACCCCCTTTCATCTTCACAAAATGGCATTTCGCCATTAGCACAGAATAGCTCAGAAGCCAACCCTACTCCATAAAACAACTTGAAAACTCAAGTGTGTGGGCAAACAGTCGCCCCGCTCCCTCCATTAGCTCCCAGCCAAATACCTTCACCACACGTCAGATCCATTAACAGAGCTCCCACTATAGTGGCTTCGACTGGCTCTCTAGCTTTTCCATCGGATCAGACTCCTTCCTAGCCATTAACATTGGATGTAATAAAAGAGCACATATACAGCCTACTTCAAACGAATAAAGGTCACATTCCTGCCTCTCCAGAATTGGACCTCCGTCCCCCTTACCCTATTCACATTACATGTCTCCCATATCCGGTAGGATACACCATACCCAAATTTTTCCGTTTCAACAGACGAAAAGGGAATGCCAGGAGCATGTTTCACGCTTTCTTGACGCTCTTGGAGCTCACCGAGAAGATCGAAACCTTCGCATGAGAGAATTCTCCAAATCCCTCATAGATCAAGCATTCTCATGGTTTGCCAACCTCGTTGCTGGCTTTATCTCTTCATGGGAGGATTTGGTAAAAAAGTTTTATATAAAGTTCTTCTACGTTGAAGAAAGGTTAACCACCCTTCATCTTATGAGGAAAACACAGCGACTTAGGGAGGACATCCTCACTTATGTCCCTCGTTTCAAGGAAAAAGTAGTAGACATTCAAGACCCGATAGAAGAACATCAATTGGTGTCAATGTGCATCAAAGGAATGCTCACGACTTATAAACTTTGGTTGGTCAACCACCACTTCCCTGACTTTTCCGCTCCATGTGCCACAGCCCAAAACATAAGTGAAATAGTAAGATCAGGGGCATGAATGAAAGCATCACAACCCCACTCATGGTGGCCAACGGCACCTCAACCTTCCTCATGGAGGCCTAACCAATGCAACCATGATGTACATGCAGTCGAAGGCTCCTCTAGAGGAAGAAGAGACCCGCAATCAAAAAAGAGAAAGTTTGATCAAGTCCCCCCGCCGCTACCTGTCTCGGTGGACGAGGCATAAGCACTCCTCAATGCTTCGGAAGAAGATGGAAAAGTTCACCTCCCTGAGCCAAGGCGACCTGTCACAAAAAAGGATCAAGCGCGGGCAGACTATTGCATATACCACTGTTCCATCAGACATCCTACCACGAAATGTTGGGCACTCAGATCCTAGTTCGAAAAATGATGTCTGATGATGCTTTGGAGCTACTCTGCCAAACAAAAGATGTCTTGAAAGATCCTCTCCCACACCATAAGGATAACGGCAAGACAGTTATGATGCATTCGCATTATGATGAGATGGAAGAACCAATGATGTGTGAGCTCTCTGAACTCGCACCACCCACTTGTCCAGACTTTGAGACCAGGTGTATGATATCGCTTAAGAAATTGACAAAGTTCAAATGGTTCTTCGACCAATTTGACCTGTTTAAAGCAACACGCTTCGAAGCCACCAAGGCCTTTTTAAGACTTGCAAAGCAAAATGGTAAAGCATGCATGAGTGTAAGCGGATCAATAAGGAAAGTATTTCATGATAACTCCTTGGCGATAAACTTTACCGAGGCAAACAAACAAGTATTGTTCCCACATAACTCGTTGGAGTTTCAAAGAGGATTCATAGATGGAGGGGCTTCACTCAATGTAATGCCTTATTCTACTTTCCAGGCAGCTGGGATCTCACAAAGGCACTTAGTCAGACAATCCATCTCTATCATTGGTTTTGGAAGTCAAAAAATCAAAACCATAGGTCATGTCCAATTAGACTTAGCAGTGGGACCAATCTGCTACACCACTAAGTTCCATGTTATAAAAGCAGAGATGACCTATCAGGCTCTCCTAGGGAGAACTTGGCTCCACAGATATGCTACGATCCCCTCTACCTACCATCAATGTGTCAAAGCAATCTACAACAATGAGGTAGTAGCCATAGTTGGTTCTCAAAAACCCTTTCAAGTAGATGAAGCTCACATGGCAAATGTAGTGTTTTACAAGCATGTCGATGAAGATGAACCTCCCCTGCCACTTTAAGAAACTCACATACCCAACTAGGATGACCTCTCTGAAGAAGATTCATCACCACATCGCAAAAAAACATTCATCAAATCAGAGCCCTCAAGAAAGCTTCCTAAAGTGACCAGGTTTCAAGCAAAGGATGGCAGAATGGTATATCATTTATGACGGTGCGTGGGGTTGTCAAGTTTCACCAATGCCAACCCCAGCTAGACAAAGTACCAATCACCCATCGTGGACCAAGTGGAGAAGATCACTATTGCCACGCTTTGTCTACGCTGGCCCAACACCTGCCAATGACAAAGAATAAAAAAAACAGGGGCAAGAGGAATAGAATGTGAAAAAAAAAAGTTGTGGCTTTTTCAGCAACAAAAAAACACTTTGACAAATCTAATTGTCCTTCAATAACTCATTTGGATGGAGCTGAAGGCTTAAAAGTTAAATCCCTCACCAGGGTAGCCATTTCATCTCCTAACCAAGTCCTCGCCAACTCGGTTGCAATTCTAAAGCAAGATGGATTGCAAGAAGTCCGACCTGGTCCGGAGTGTTTACAGGATGGCCCCAAAATCAAGAATTGGAAGAAATCAACATAGCCACTGAAGAAGAACCCAGGCGTCCTAGCTTCATTTACAATGATTTGCCAGCAGAACAAAGGGGCCCCCTCATCGAGTGGATTAAGAAGTATTCGGTCAAGGTGTCAGACGGGGATTGTACTATTGCTTTGACTAGAGAATTCAAAAAGATGAAGCCACCATGTTTCATGGCGAAATTGAACCATTGAAAGTAGAAGCTCAGGTCTTAGGGATTGAGAAGTTGTTTGCAGTGTTCCCATGTCCCGAAGCTCAAAAAGTAAAATTAGCTGCATTCACATTAGAAGATGATGCAAGGCGTTGGTGGATGTTGGTTCGAGATGAGAATAAGGATGTTACTTGGGCTTGTCTTCTAGAGATCTTTAACGAGAAATACTTCCTACAATGTGAACGAGACAGAAAAGTGTCTGAATTCATGGAACTCAAGCAGGGAAACAAATCAGTTGTTGAATATGAGACTCAGTTCACATAGTTAGCCTGCTTTGCACCCTATATGGTAGATACAAACTACAAGAAAGCTAGACAATTTAAGGGAGGTTTGTGTAACCCAATCCTAGACAAAATCAATGTACTCAAATTACTGACGTATGTGGATGTGCTTGATAAGGCACTAATAGCAGAGGGAAATGTGGCTAACCATAAACAGAATTTCTAATGGAAGGGCAGAAGACAAAATTTTAATAAGCGGACAACATCAACAAACAAGAAGTTAAAATCTAGGAGTTCAAGTAATTCGGGGTCAACCCAAAGTGGCAACTCAATACCTACTTGCACTGTTTGTGGAAAGAAGCATCGAGATGTTTGCTATCGCACTACGGAGGCATGTTATCAGTGTGGAAAAGTAGGACATATGGTGAAAGATTGTACACAATCACGTCAAGGTGGTAACCGAGGTGCCACAAGCTCAATTGGATCAGTTCCCACAACAAAACCAGCTGCAACACCGTCTACCATAAGAAATGAACAAAGGCAAGGAAAGGTCTTTACATTAATTTTGGGGGACACTCAAAATAGAGGGGTAGTTGTAGACACCCCATTTTTGACCGCCCTTAAGACTTGGGCGTTACTAATGGTTTACTTGTTGGAGAAAGGTGTGCAGGGCAAAGGTCCAGTTTCTTCGGCAAGGAGAGAGACAAATCTCAACTTCACACCCCATTTTGGACCAAAACTATTTTGGATGGTTTTCAGACCTTAAAACCCTCTCTTTCAAAACATTTTTGAAATAAAATTCCTACGATGTTCCGACGCTCGCATTTCGGTAAATGGTGCGCTTTTCGATAAATCGAGCAAGGACAAAGTGGAGATCAATGAAAGAGAGATGAAATCTTTGAAAAATCTTTCAAAACACTTTACTTGGGGGTTTGAATTTGAAGAAAAGAGGAAAGGAGAGGAGAAAACTAGTTTGGGAGAAGTTCAGCATGAATCCGGGTAGAAGAGGGTCGAGCAGCCCTCGCTGAATCGGGCTTATTTGTCTGTACACTTGGAGTTTAGCTATGGGGCCACCACCGTCGGAAAGCTTACTTCCGGGGCTTTATTTTTCATTCAAGAGTCTCTTAAAGCCAAGTCCGGGTGGGGGAGATATGATCAGTTGAAGTTGGGCATCCTCCCGGTTGGATCGAATCTGCGCGGCTTCACTAAAATGGGCATAACTTTTTGCACATGAGGAATTTTAATGAAAGGTTTACGCCATTGGAAAGCTAACTTCCGGGGCTTCAATCTGGACATCACCGGAACTTTTTGACCTCATTGGCCACCCACCGGCACTCCATTTATCCGACCGGCCAGAAAAGATTGCAGGCTAGCCATTTATTGTGCCGACCGGCCATTTATTTGGCCGATGACCCTTTTTCTTGGCCGGTTTGACCCTTTTGACTCTTGCAGGCATGGTGCATGCCAGCTGTGCCAGTTGGAGTGCACAGACCCGACCCCCCATGCACATGTGTGGTTGTTTTGCACCTTTCTACCCTTTTGGCCCTAAACCTCTTCTAGAAGGTTGACCCTTTGGCCAAGCTTCTTGGAGAAGTTTGGCCAGCTGTATTGGCTTCCTCTAGAAGCCTTGAACCTCCTGGCCCCCTTGACCTTTTCTCTTTAGCTTAGCCATTAAGTTTCTTGGCTTCGCTTGGCCTATATAAGCATCCCACCTCCTCCAATGTAAAAGGTTGGATTTTTGAGCAAAAAACCAAAGATATATAGATATATATCTGATATATCTCACCTCCCTCTTCATATCTCTCTCATTCAACCATCAAATACCCTTGTTCTTGGGCCATTTCCTCACCAATCCATAGCACCACACCTCTACACTTCATTTCAGTACATTGGAGGCCATTTGTAGAGGCTAGGAGCTCATTTCCTTGGATCAAAACCTGCTGGTTTATTAGTCTACAAGGGTAAGCACACTTTTCCCCTAAACTAGCATTTTCTTGGTTCATATCTTAGCCCTCTTTGCTTGTTGTTTTGAGCTCCTACCAAAACTGAAAGTGGCATTTTTTTGAGCTCTATTTCATCTTTCATTGAGGGTCTTACCCTGTTTGGGACCCCCATCTTGCACTTGCTTCATTACCCCTTTGTATGCCATAATCTTGCATAGTATTTTTGTCCTATGTGTAATCTGTTTTGGAGCATGATGTAAACTGTAGATAGGCTTATTTTGAGCCGTTCTTCAAAATCGAAGAAGGGCTCAACACTGTTTGGGACCTCCATGTATCACTTACCATTGTACCCCTCTTTGGTCCCTATTTTTGCATGTTTTGTTAGCTTATTTTGCTTCTGTTTTTCGGCCATGATCAGAGCTGAGAGTGGCCATATTTTGACCCCCTTGTCATGTTTCATTAAGTGTCTTTAGCTGTTTGATGAATATTTTGTATACTTTGTGTTATAGCCTTCTTGTGGCCTTAATCTTGCATTGCATTTTGAGCATGTTTGTATACTGATTTGGGGCTTGTCATCTACTGAAAAACATCATATTTTTGGTCCCTCTTTAGTGTTGTAGAAGGGTCTTTTTCTGTTTGGGCTTTGCATCTACCACTTGCCTCATTGTCCCCTCTTGCGGAGCCATTTTTGCATGCTGATTTTGCCCTATCTATGCTCACTGTTTGGCCATACTTTGAACTGTAAAAATGCTTGTTTTAGGGCTTTCTTGCTTCTGTCTCCATACTCCATGTTCAAATTACGCATGCTTTGTATGGATGTAAGTCATTTCATGTGCCTAATCTTGGGTTTCGGGGCCTATAGCATGCATTGGGTGACATGTTTCCATGTTTTGGGACCATTTGGCATCGTGTTCCAGCGCTGAAATTCCCATGCTTGTATGCCATCTTGCATCCCTTGCCATGCTTTGGTAGAGTTGCATTTTTGTGCCTTAGGTTTGGTTAATGCATTGTGCATGCATTCCATGTATTGTGTTGCCTTACTTGCCTCATTATGGCCACTAATTTTGGCATGCTTGAGAGCTACCCATGTTAGTTTAAGTCCATCTTTGCATGTTGTTGCATGCTAGTTAGGTTACATGTTGTTACATGCTTGTCTATTCTCACATGTTGATACATGTTTGTACATTGCATGTTCATATGCTCATGTTGCACGCTTAACTTGCATGTTTAGGTTGTATAACATTAAGCATGCATCTCTTGCCTCTTGAATTGATTATGATGGAGGTTGGGGCCCATTGTTTGTTTTGTGCATTTCATTCCACATTGAAATTGCACACTTTGACTCTTTGGGCCATCACGCATTGAAATGCGCAATTGGTGGTCCGAGAATCGAGTACCATGCCCCTTTGAGTCATAAAGATGATAAGGGGTGTGGTGGTGCACACATTTGCTTGAAATTTCATGCCATACACTGCTTGTCCCTCTGTTGCTGTCAACTGCAGGTTTCAGTAGGAATTTTTGGCCGACCGGCAAAGAATGAATGGCCGATACATCAAAACAGTGGCCGATGGACATTCCCCATGGCCGGTGGACATTCCCTCTAGCCGATGATATTCTACAGTGTGCAAGGAACATGTCCCAGGACTTTGGCAGTCTTTGGAGAGGCAGGGCAGTGTAAACAGAGGCAACAGTGGCATGGTACGGATTTCCGAGCAAGGCGGATCAATCATGCATCATTCACGCATCCCGAGGCGGGGCTGTGGCCACCTTCTTTTGTTATTAATTTATTAATTAATTAGAGGGTCTGTAATAATTAATTTATTTATTATTCAGACTGTAATATTTATTTGGTCCCTCCGAGCGAGGGCGTATTTGTAATAAGGGTGTGTGAGTGTGTGCATGTCTTCCAATCCCACGTCTCTCTTCCTTTTTATTTACCTGCTTATGATGGTAGGTTAGGGCATATTTAAATTAGCATACCTTATGCTATGCATGCGTGCATCCATACAGTTGTCTTGTACGCACCGGGCTCGGCGCATCATACTAACTGCACTGTATTTTCAATTCCAAGTTGAGTACTTGCTAGTTGCAGCATTTCACATGCCATGTTTAGGATAGCCGAGCCTGTCTAGATTGCATCCTTGCATGCGTTGCATTAGCCACCTTAACATGAACTAGGATCATGCATATGATTACTAACTAGTTTCTGTTTTGGCACGGAGTACTAGGTAAGCTTTTATGCTTTAGCATATCGCATGCGTGTGAATGTTGCCATGATAACATGATTACCATGAGGCTAGCTGCTTATGTGATATAATTGCTTGAATGCCTGTGGATGGAGGTCAAATTACCTAAGATTGGAATAATGCATTAAAACTGTGAGTTTTAAGCCCACTAGATAGTGGCAAAACCATCTTTTCTAAAACCCACTTGAGGGTGGCAAAACCTACATTTTAGCCTACTTGCGGGTAGCAAACCATTTTCAAAACAAACATGCAATGTTTTGTTCCAATTTGGGCGATTTGGTCTATACTTGTCTGCTGTGCGCATAACATAGTAATTCTAGGCTAATAACCGGAATAAGAATATATAATGTTTTCAAAACAAGATATCACGGTTAGTAGAGGCCGGTCTTCAGACCGAGCGAGAGGGGGTGCTCATAGCTGACCTTCCCCGATCGTGCCCAAGTTCCCGAGCCGAGGCAACTTTGGTGATGACGGACGCGTGGCCTTTGGCACCGAGTCAGGGTTTCCTAAATTTCCCAAAATAAAATATTTAGGTGGCAACTCTGTATCTGGCAAAGCAGTCCATGTTTGGCACTTCTTTCAAAAATCTGTTTTTTCTCAAAACGATTTGCCGGATTTGGACTCTTTGGTTCAGATTAAGAACCGTGACAATTTGAGTCTGAACTGTAGTAGACCCATAAACGAACCGAACGAGAGTCATCCTCCCGGGGCGTTCGGGGACGTCTACAGTAGTAGTGCCAGGTACAATTTCCATTTGTGATAAACCTACTTATGTCTTAATTGATTTAGGATCTACACATTCATTTGTTTTATAGTTTTGGCTGAAACTTTGGATACACCTATGGAAACATTGAGATATATATTTTTTGTTGTATCACGTACGGGGGGATCCATGTTATGGTCATCTGTGTATACTACATGTGAATTATTTCTTAAGAATGTTGTTTTGTATGCTAATTTAATACCTTTAGACATGAGACATTTTGATGTTGTTTGGGTATGGATTGGCTAGCTAAATACCATGCAACTATTGATTATGCTTTAAAACCAGAGATATTCCGACCTCCCGGACAAGATGAATTTTATTTTAAGGGAAAAAGGGTAGTTCCACCACCATACCTTATATCTGCTATGAAAGCCCGAAAACTAATGTGTAAGTGTTGTCAAGGGTATTTGTGTAGTGTAATAACTAAACCAACCATGGACATTGCTCTAGACAATACACCAGTGGTGAGAGATTTTCATGATGTGTTTCCGGATGAATTGCCTGGGCAACTTGTTGATAGAGAAATTGAATTTACAATTGATGTAATACCGGGTACATAACCAATTTCTAAAGCTCCCTACCATATGTCCACTATTGAAATGAAAGAATTGAAAGTTCAGTTGCAGGAATTGCTTGATAAGGGATTTATTCGTTCGAGTACTTCGTCGTGGGGTGCGCTAGTGTAGCTTGCTTTTCGTGCTCCTTTTGGATACGATTAACCCAACAGTTCGAACTCCCACAGTTCTGAATCTGATTTCACAAATGTAATGTGAAATAGATACACAAATGAGTCCAAATCCGACAAATCTTTTGAAAAATCGATTTTGAATAAAAAATGTCAAAAATGGACTGCTTTGCTAGACTTCAGAGTCGCCACCTAAATATTTTTGAAAAATTTAGGAAACCAGTGTCTCGTGCCAAAAGGCCATTAGTCCGTCATCACCAAAGTGTCTTGGCTCGGGAACTTAGGTATGAGAGGGGAAAGTCATGAATTAAGTACCCCCCTGACCCGATCAAAGATCGGCCTCTACTAATCATAATATGATTTTTATTTACATTATATGCTTTGTTCTGATTATTAGCTATTTTTACTAAGTGATGCGCATAAGTATAGACCAATTCACAAAATTTGGAACCCATTGATTTCATGTTTTGTTTTGAAAAAGTGTTTTGAATACCCGTCAGTTGAAAAAGTGAGTTTGTATGCACATTTAATCAATTTATTCCAATTTAAGTAAAAGGCCTTCATCCATCGGTATTCAAATAGGTATATCACTTAAGCATTTAGCCTCATGGAAAGTATGCTTGACATGGCAACAATCACACACAATGCAACATGCTAAAGCAATAAGTGCTCACCTAGTACTCCAAGGCAAGCCAAACAAAGCAAAATAATTAAAAAGGCATGCATATTTCTAAACAATGCAATATGACTAATGCAACACATATATTATGCAAATAACAAGTTCGGCTACTAGTATGACATATGATTTAATCCAAGATATGGGATAAAGCATGTATTCGAGCAATGAATTTGATCTCTGACATTGGTTAGAATGATAAGCCGAACCCTTATGTATGCAAACTGAGTCGATGCAAATCATGGAAAAATGCTAAGGAAACATGATGCTCTATGCTACCATTGTAAGCGGGTAAATAAAAGAGAGGAAGAGATGGGGGTTGGAAGACATACACAATTATTACATATTTGCCCTCGTGCAAGAGGATCCGAATGAATGTCCAATTGTCTGAATTTACAAACTATTACAAATCTGAATGAATAAATAAGAAATACACTAGCTATCTAATTTATTACAACAAGGATATTATAACAATACTAATTACAACAATGAAATTGCAACAATAATTATTTACAACAATAATAATTACAATTATAATATTTAATACAAGCAACAATGAGGTACAATGATCGCATGCACAGTGTCCAGAAATTGCTCTGTCTGCTCAGACTTGCTCTGTTTCACCCTTAGCCACTGCCTTCTGTTTCTGCCAGAATTCATTGTTTACCAAACATTGGAGGCCAATTGGCCCCAAATGAGACCCAGCCGGGTCCAAAAATAAGCGATCGTGCCCTAATTTCTTGCCAAAAATATTTTTGTGCTCTGAGGTGAGAACAGTGCAGACAGACCCTTTCTAGGCCCTGTTTGTCCCTTCTGCTCTTCTTTATCATGGAGAACTCAAGAGAATAATGAATTCAAGTCCGAAACCACCAACAATAGCAAGTTGATTGCTTGATGATTTCGGGCACGTTTGGACCAAAAAAAAATAATAATAAATGCAATTAATACGACCACCACTCCCTCCTATCATGGAAATTCAAAAAGGGAGATAGACACGTCTCAAGACTCATCAAAACATCATGAATTGGTATGTGATGATTCTTGACACAATGGACTCAACATAACGTCCAGTCGAATCCAACTATTCTAATCCCTTTTCATTATGTCAGTTTCATTGATTTTAAGCCAATTTTATTAGTCTTTCTATTCTTTAGTCAATTTGTCCAAAGTGATAGTTAAGTCCACTAAATGAGAAGAAACATCAAATGAGAAGCGATTCTTGGCATGAAAGAGAGACTACACCTTGATGACGAATCTTCGTAGTGGTTAAGCCATTAAGCATAGGTCTCTTTCCCATGCCTCGAATAACCATCAATCTTTTGAAATAACTCTCAAGCAAAATAAAAGAAGAAAGGAGAGAGGGCACATAAATTATTATGCGAGATTGATTATTAAAATGATACTCTTTGTATAAAACAACTAGTAAAGAAAAGCTATCAACTCAAATGGTTCAGTGTCTAAGGCCTAAACAACTGAAGCCATGAGGATTTACAACACAACAAGTAAAACATTCAAAGCATAAACTAATTAAATAAATTAGGACAGCCCTAAACAGCCCCAAAACATACACTCACACACACACACACACACACACAAACACAAAAAGTAGTGGCCAAAAATTATGTTAAAGAGCACAAAAATATAGATAATATACCAAACTAGTAAACAAGAACAAAGAGAGGTGGCTAACAACCCCCCCCCCCCCCAAACTTTTGAGACTTCTAAACCATGTTTTTAGCCCTTTTAAACTCTGAAAATCAGTTTGAAAACCAAGTAGAGGAGTGTGAAAACAAAGGGTATGAGCTATGAATTAAGGTACAAAAAAGGGTGTTAACCCTCTCTACCTTTGGTAGCTATTCAAACCCAAGTTTCAACACTTGATATGGATCCAAAATAGCACAAGAACACTAGAAATAGATAGAGATAGATTGAAATTAAAGCAAAAAATAAAAGGTGACAAGCTTATACCTCTTAAGAGAACAACCTTTGTTTGCAAATCAAAGTCAATCTTCGCACACTCTCAAGGTTGAATTATGATTCTCAATGCTCAACCAAGGCTCCAAGTTAAGGTTTAAGAGTGTGTATGGTGTATGGATATAGCTCAAGGATGGTAAGCTTGCTCAAAGATGGCTTGGCAAGGAAGAAGGAGCCCTCAAGTGAGTGTGTAGGCTCTTTGGAAATTGTTCAACCCTCAAAACAGAGATATGACCTCATATTTATAGAATTTGAGAAAAATAGGTAAAAAAATATCTTCAAAAATAGATAGCTAGCGGGCTTCCACCCAGAATAGCGTTCTCTCCAACAAGGCACAGTCGGCCCTAAATGGCCACAACTGGCTCCCAATGAGGCACGGTTGTGCCCCAATGCACTCCGCTGTTCCTCTGCTTCAAGCTCAGTGTAGGGTGGCACAATGTTAAAAAAGAAAGACCTCTAAGGTAAGAATAGTGTAAATATGAAGGTTTTTGGATTGTTTCAAAGCTCGACCTTGGATTCCTTCGTTGAGAATTCGAATCATACGCAATGTAACTTTCATCATTGAGTGCACAAAACAAAGTGCCCGAGTCTTACGGGCGGTCAAAAATGGGGTGTCTACAACTGGTTCTTTTTGTAAAGAAGGAATATGAGACCCTCAAACTGTGTATTGATTACCCAAAACTGAATAAGGTAACAGTAAAAAATAAATATCCATTGCCACGTATTGATGATTTATTTGACCCATTGTAGAAGGACCAAGTATTTTCAAAAATTGACTTAAGATTAGGATACCATCAGCTGAAAGTGAAAACTAAAGATATTGAAAAGACTGCTTTCCAAACTAGGTATGGACATTGTGGGAGCTGAATATCGGTAGATGCAGAATAGTCGAATACCCACTTAGAAAATCAGGATATATATTATATTCAGCTCCATCCTGTACGATCTTGTAGCCGAATAGACTAATCGGCCATAGAACCAGTTGAACAAAAAGACAAGTGTGAATTGGCATACGATAGAAGAGGCTGAGTGAACAATCACGCGATGGATTAAGAGTGGGCCCGACCCTGGGGCCCAAAAGCGAATATAAATAAAAGAACATCAACCAATGAAAGGTATGTGAGAACAAACCCAAGAAACTTAAGACTCAAGCAAACAAGAGACCTATACTAACTTGGCCGTCGAAGTGCTAATTCCGGCACTCCCGACCGGAGTGTTAATCTCTTTTTTAGGTGGCGATCAGAGGATCAGGGACAACTTTCAAGATCCTAGAGTATTTCCAAACCTACTCCTCCACAATTGGCGCCGCCTGGGGAAACACTCAAGCTTATTCATGGCGAGCGTCACAGAAGATCCTTCGATAGTCGCTGACGAAACTACACCAAGAGACGACCTCACTCCAAGAAACATGCTAGGACTGAAGAATATCGCTGCGCGATGTGCCTTGAACTTTGATTCCGTAACTCTGACCTCACCCTCAACTTCAATGCATGAGACAATGCAGACAATTGTAGATCAGGCAAAGCAAAATGAACAGCAGCTAGAGAACATGATGGCTGAGAATGAGTGCCTACACCAGGATTTGGCCTTGGACGTGGCGAAATCCCAACAAGCCGCATGCCAAGACCGGGTTCGACCTTTGGCAAAGAAGGATGGTCGCCGACGTCGACTTCAGAAATGCAATAATGATAGTGATTCAGACTCACCATCCCTGGAGCCCAGAAAGAAAGGGCGCGTTGATGTATCCAGCTCATTTGAAGGAAGTCCATATGTACGACATAGATGAGGGAGAAGCAATGATTCGGATGAGGAAGATAAACATGACCCATTCGTGCAACGAATTGCCAGGGCTGTGCTACCCAAAAGGTTCAAGGCACCGTCGTTCACACTCTACGACAGAAAATTAGACCCCACTGATCACATTCAGCATTACAAGCAAACAATGACGCTCCATGCTGACGACGAAGCCCTCATGTGTCGAATATTTCCAAGCAGCCTAGGACCACTGGCCATGAGATGGTACTATAAACTGGAGCCAGCATCGATTAAGAGCTTCCATCAACTCCAAAAGTCATTCAGGGCAAGATTCATCACTAATGAGGTCCAGCCGAAGCAAGCCGATTCTCTCTGGGCCATACAAATTAAACCGGAAAAAACTCTTCGTGAATACTCGGCCCGCTATTGGGAGTGCTTTAATCTGCTAGATGATGCTTGAAATGGTTCCATGGCCATCACCGCCTTTAAGATGGGATTGTATCTTGATAGCCCCCTTCGCAGTTCATTAACTAGGCGTCCTCCCAAAACCGTCTGGGCATTAATGAAGAAGGTCAAAAAATACTGCAAAGTGGAAGATGATGCCCTTCGAGTCAAAGCCAGACATAATGCCGTCAAGATGGCCATGTCGAGAACTGTTCGGCCGATTAGCGTTGTGCCATCAAGAAGCCCCGAGCAGCGGAATTGGCCTAAACAAGACAAAAGGCATGACTCACGCCGATCAAACGACCAATGTTCACATCAAGCTAATGAACAGTATCAAGTAGATAGCAAGCACACTAGGTGTTCAAGCAAGAAATACACGGAGGTGACAGAGCCGATCAATAAGATTCTGTCAAAAGTATAGCACATTCCGTTCTTCAAGTGGCCGCCCAAGATGACGAGACCTCCCGATGCGAGAAGACAGGATAAACAGTGAGAGTATCATAAAGATCATGGTCACGACACCAATAGTTGTTATGCATTGAAAGATCACCTTGAAGAATTGGTGCACGACGGTCGTCTCATGCAACATGTTCGAAAGAACAATTCAACAAACACAGTAACTCTACGGCCGGAGTCACCTTCTCTTGGTGTAATTCATATAATATATAGCATGCCGGCGCCACCCAAGGTGCATGCAATCCAGTTGCCATCTAGCCCCCATAGCCCAATGACGCCAACGAAACGGCTCCACGACACTAGAAGGATCAGTTTCGATGACAGTGATTTAATTGGAGTGACGGACCCCCACATTAATCCCCTCGTCATCGAGCTACGCGTAAACAAATTCACCATTGAGCGTGTTCTCATTGACGAGGGCAGCACTTCAGAAATAATGTATTACAAAACTTTCGTCAAACATGGTTTTACCGACTCGGACCTATCTCCGGCTGATTACCTGTTATTCGGCTTCAATGCTAACCCGGAGTATCCTTTGGGCAAAATCACACTACCAGTATGGGCCAGCACCAGATCAGTAGACGTAGAATCTCTGGTTGTCAAGCTTACTTCACCATATAATCTTATCATGGGTAGAACTTGATTACATACGATGCAAGCCGTGCCAAGCACCTACCACCAACTACTTCGTTTTCCGACTGAATACGGTATCAAACAAATTCGCGGCTCTCAGAAATCGGCGCAGGCATGCTATCTTCTAGCTGCAAAGAGACCAAGAGAACTAGTAATGCATTCGATTGAGGTACCGGACAGGGAGAGCCTCGAAGACATTGTGAGGATCCCAAGTGAAAAGGCAACCGAAGCCCAGCATCGGGTCGAAATTGACGGAAGTCCTGACAAGTTCTTCATGACCGGCGCTTTCTTGGATAAAGTTGAAAGATAGAAGTTGGTATCCTTCTTACTCGGCAATATTGATGTATTTGCATGGTCCCCATACGAGATACCAGGAGTGGATCCATCAGTGGCCCAACACCACTTAAACGTTGATCCGAAATGTAAGCCAATTATTCAAAGAAGTCGGCGGTCAGCCGCGGAGCATACTTTGGCCGTTGTTAAAGAAGTAGATCGGTTACTTGACATCGGGGCGGTTCGTGAAGTAACCTATCCTACATGGTTGTCCAATACTGTGGTCGTAAAGAAGAAGAATGGCCCTTGGTGTGTCTGTGTGGATTTCACGGACTTGAACAAAGCTTGTCCCAATGACTGTTTTCCCCTACCCAGAATAGACCAACTCGTAGATACAACAGCACATCATCAACGCATGAGCTTCTTGGATGCCTACAGGGGCTATCATCAAATTGCTATGCATCCGGAGGATCAAGAAAAAGCCGCATTCCTCACCCCAAGAGGAACCTATTGCAACAAGGTCATGCCTTTTGCGCTGAAGAATGCGGGGGCAACTTATCAAAGATTGGTGACTACCATGTTCAAGGAACAACTCAGCCGTACCATGGAAGTATACATCGACGATATGGTGGTCAAATCTAAAGAAAAGCACTCCCATCTAGCCGATTTTTCAGAAACATTCAGCATCCTTCGAAAGTACAAGATGAAATTGAACGCTTCTAAGTGTGCATTTGGCATCGGATCCAGCAAATTCCTTGGCTACATCGTTAACCACCGTGGAATCGAAGCCAATCTGAGGCAAATCACAGAAATTCTAGAGCTTGGATCCCCTCGGTCAGTTAAAGAGGTTCAGAAGCTGATAGGAATGGCCGGCGCTCAACAGGTTTATCAGCCGTTCCACGGATCGCTGCCGACAATTCTTTCATACACTTCGGCAAGGCGGAGCATTTGATTGGACCCTCGAGTGCCATGCCGCTTTGGACGGCTTGAAGTCTTATCTCTGATCAGCACCACTCTTGGCCACACCTGCGGCAGGCGATCTGCTCATTTTGTATCTGGCAGTATCTGACCGGGTGGTCAGCGCCATACTCTTAAGGAAAGAACTTCAGGAGTAGCGACTAGTTTACTATGTGAGCAAAGCTATGGCCGATGCCGAAAGACGTTACCTTTCATTAGAAAAGCTTATCCTTCCTCTCGTCGTGGCTGTAAGAAAACTGATGCACTACTTTCAGGGGCATACCATTGGCGTACCAACGGAGTATCCCCTCCAGTCAGCACTCCGCAGCGCGGAAGCATCGGGGCGCATTTCAAAATGGGCTCTTGAACTCGGCCAGTATGATATCCAGTTTCTACCCAGAACTTCCATCAAAGGGCAAGTGCTTGTCGACTTTGTAGCCGAATTCACAGGATCCCTCACCGACTTTAAGTCTGTTCAAGTGCAAACTAAACCCAACTGGAGAATGTATGTTGGCGACCTTTGGCAGATGTATTGCAATGGGTCATCCAACCAACATGGTAGTGGGGCTAGCGCAGTAATCATGACCCCCAAAAGGGGCAATAATCAAATAGGCCGTCAAACTGGGCTTCGACGCATCGAATAATGAGGCAGAATACGAAGCACTATTAACCGGCTTACGAAATGCACTTCACCTTGGTGCGCAGCATCTACTTCTTTTCTGTGACTCAAAGCTAGTAATCAACCAATTGAAAGGGGAATATGTAGCCAAAAATGACCGCATGGCAGCCTATATGAAAACGAAGAATTCTTTGCCCGCGAAATTTGATCACCACGAACTGAATCAAATAACCCGGGATCAGAACACGCATGCAGATGCCCTGGCTTGCTTAGCCTCTGCCCTCAACTCAGAAATTAAGCGGACAATCGAAGTAGGGTTCGTCCCAGAGCCGAGCATTGCCTCTTTAGAATCAATTCAAGTCAACGTTATCGAACTGGTTCCAAGTTGGATAGACCTTATCGCCACATTCCTATCTTCAGAGCAGCTCCCGACGGATAAGAAAAAAGCACACAAACTGTGAAACAAAGCCCTCCGATACTATTTGGATCCGCAAGGAAAGCTCTACAAAAAATCTCGCTCTGGGCCGTACTTAGAATGTGTTCACCCGGATAAAGTCGAGGAACTTCTGTCTAAAATACATGAAGGCAGTTGCGGTGCCCATTCGGGCGGACGATCTCTGGCCCATCGAGCTGTAATGCAAGGGTATTATTGGCCGACCATGCGAACCGATGCCGAGTGTTATGTCAAGAAATGTGAGCAATGTTAGAAGTTTTCCCCCCTAACTCGTCTACCTGTCGAAGAGTTAAACTCAATCCCTAGTCCTTGGTCGTTCACTCAATGGAGGCTTGATATCGTTGGACCATTACCACAGGCACCAAGCAACAAGAGATTCCTAATTGTTGCGACGGATTATTTCACAAAATGGGTCGAAGTAGAGGCACTAACACATATTCGAGATTATGACGTTAAGCATTTTGTATGGAAAAACATCATAACGAGATTCGGCATACGCCAAGCACTTGTTTCAGACAATGGTACCCAGTTTGATTGTGGTGTGTATCGAGAGTTGTGCAACACTTTTGGTATCTGGCACTACTTTTCCTCGCCGACTTACCCCCAAAGCAATGGTCAAGCAGAGTCTACCAACAAGATTATTATGGATGGCATCAAGAAAAGGCTGGAGAAAGCTAAAGGCCAATGGGTTGAAGAGTTACCCAGCTTACTATGGACTCATTGCACTACTCCGAGGCGATCCATAGGGGAAACACTGTTTGCTCTGTGCTTCAGAACTCAGGCAATCATCCCCCTAGAGCTCGGCTTTCCAACCTTGAAATTGAAGGTTTTTGACGTGGGCCGTAATGACATGATGTTAGCCTTGGACTTGACTTTGATTGAAGAACGCCGAGACTGTGCCCTTGTTTCCATGGCACAGTACTAGCAACAACTCACTAAATCGTATAATCAATATGTTCTACTATGCCGTTATACACCAGGAGAGTTGGTCCTAAAAAAAGTGCTTCCCGCTGCTAGGAATCCCGCTGACGGAAAATTGGGTCCTAATTGGGACGGCCCCTACCAGATTGACTTAATCGCAGAGACAGAGGCATATCGGCTCAAAGACATGGATGAAAGAAGCTTGCCGCGTCCATGGAATTCCACACACTTGCGCAAATTTGATCATTAAGTAAACTTGTACAGCATGACAGCTTGTTTTCATTTTACGCCATGTACATCTTTCTTTCTTTTTTTAATATAATGTTCTCTCTCTTGCCCAGTGAGTTCTGGTTGTCTGAAAAGACTCTGAATTCAGAGCGCCCTTCATGGAAATCACGATTGGCCAACACAAAAAAGCCTCTGAATTCAGAGCGCTCTTCGTGAATGACAGGTTTGGGCCGAATAAGCCTTCGAATTTAGAGCATCGTTCGTGGCAATTGCGATTGGCCAACACAAAAAAGCCTCCGAATTCGGAGCGTCCTTCATGAATGACACATTTCGGCCAAATAATCCTCCGAATTCGGAGCTCCTTTCGTGGATATTGTCATTGACATAAAGTAGTAGACATAATCTATAAGCATTGACCAAAATAACATGTAGACATTTAGAATAATACGTTTTATTCAATAGATCATGAGTACATGCTTTACATAAAGAAGGAACAATGTATATAAAAAATTATTCAGTTCCGCCCTCGTCATCAGTCTTCTCAGCATCGAAAACCTCGAATGGAAAAGTATAACTCTGATATAAGGGTGACGCTAGATCAATGCCCGCGGCCTGAAGAGCCTTGATCCGTTCATGCTTAAATCCACAATTTCGCATCGACAGACTTCCTCGACTAGTTTTTTCTTCGTCTTTTCTATTCCATTTTTTCAACCATCATGGAAGCCTTTGTCATAGGACCTAGCCTTCGTAGATTCTATTGTGAACATACTGGCCGTCTCTCGGTTGGCATTCTGTGATCCAGAATTCGGCGATTTACTAGCTCCACGACAATCGGATTCACTTGACTCGCCGAATCAGTCTCAGAGGTGTTAACTTTCTTCAGCTCATTTTCGACCTTCTCCGCATGGGCTTGCAAGCTCTGAATGCGAGCATCCCTTTGCTCTATCTCTCTTCGCGCGGCACGAAGACGCATGCCGATTTCATAGGAGGTATACAAACCCTTTACTGCTCTATGAACGCCCTCCCGAAAAACTTCGTAATCAACTCGGCTGACCATGGACTGCTGAACTTTTGGTGGAAAAGTCTGTCGGGCAAACTCGACTGCTACATTTGGGTCACGGATGATGGAATCCGTTTCCGTCATCGGTTTGTTTCCAACAAAAACCGAAAAACTCAACGAGCGCAGTGTCACACTTGTTTCACCTCTTGAGCGAGGGAAGTTACCTCGTTGCTGTTTTTCCTTTCTGGGTGACCTACTTCGGTGACATGGGGAATGGCGCTTCTCACGCTCCCTCGACGTCCTACTCCCTGTGCGCGTAGGCTTGCCACCTCAAGTCATCTTTGCCTCAAGTTCTGCCAGTGTCCTACCTTTCCCTTTCCTATTAAAGAATAGTCTTCTTGCCATCCACAATTGTCCATACTGCTTTTTTTCTCTCCCAATTTGTTGGATTTGAACACAACAATGGCACCTCCGCACACGCAGCCCCCACCCCATTTATTGATTATGGGGGCAGCTCTCCCAAGGCGATCTCATCAATGCTCGCATTCAAGGCCTTTCCGTGAACCACCGATATTCGGCGTTAGTTCATTCTTTAACTGGGGCAAGGGCAGATTCGTTAATCTTAGCGGCTAAAGATTCGTTAATCTAATCGGCCAAATTTAAAGGCCTTGCGCCGATAAGTTCATGTGCCCCAGCCATTCCATGAACCACCAATATTCGGCATTCCAGTTCATTAACTGGGGCAAGGGCAGATTCGTTAATCTTAGCGGCTAAAGATTCGTTAATCTAATCGGCCAAATTTAAAGGCCTTGCGCCGATAAGTTCATGTGCCCCAGCCATTCCATGAACCACCAATATTCGGCGTTCCAGTTCATAAACTGGGGCAAGGGCAAATTTGTTAATCTAATTGGCTAAATTTCAAGGCCTTGCACCGATAAGTTCATGTGCCTCAGCCAATTCATGAACCACCGATATTCGGTGTTCCAGTTCATTCCTTAACTGGGGCAAGGGCAGATTCATTAATCTTAGCGGTTAAAGATTGGTTAATCTAATCGGCCAGATTTCAAGGCCTTGCGCCGATAAGTTCATGTGCCTCAGCCAATTCATGAACCACCGATATTCGGTGTTCCAGTTCATTCCTTAACTGGGGCAAGGGTAGATTCGTTAATCTTAGCGACTAAGGATTCGTTAATCTAATCAGCCAAATTTCAAGGCCTTGCGCCGATAATTTCATGTGCCTCAGGCAATTCATGAACCACCGGTATTCGGCATTCCAGTTTATTCATTAGCTGGGGCAAGGGCATATTCATTAATTTATTCGACTAAATTGAAAAGATACGCAGCTATCTAATCGGCAGCTATTTAATCGGATGTTTAATTTACTAATCTCATGATCTTACATCCTACTAGATTGTTAACTAGCACATGCAACAGATAGAAAAGCAAAGGAAATTTTCATTAATAAATTGAGTACAGATAGTAGTCATTTTACACGTGAAAATTACCCTACATTTAACTTCTAACCGAAGTAAATAAACAAAAATCTACTAACAAAAATATACAAAAACTATGCATGGAAGATGCCTAACAAAAATCAAAATGTCACCCTAGTCAATCTTTAGGGTCAGACTCTAGCGGCTTAACGTTCACCTGCTCGTATGGAATCGGATGTGCCAATGTCACATTAGCGGCAGTGAGGGCTTTGAGCCAGCCATGTTTGGAGCCCCGATTCTCGAATTTGGGTACTTCCTCCACACAGTTCTCCAAGGCAGCGTCCTTCCCAGCTTGGAACGCTTTGGAAATCTCAGAGTCGACTATTTCCTTTGCCTTCTTCGACTCTTCCAAATCGGCTTCCAGTTTGGCAATCACCACCTTGGCTAACTTCAGCGCGTCTTCGCTCACATTTTCCCTCTCTTTGACGGCCAACCTGAGTTCGTCAGAACTCTTCGTCTTTTCTGCCTCGGCATTGTCTCTTGCACGCTCCTCTGCCGCTCTCGCCGCCTCGGACTCGGCCCTTTGAAAGGCCTCCACAGCCTTGCTTTTCTCATTTTTAACTTCGATTTTCGGAAAACCAATCTGGTCAATAGCATCATGTTGACGGCGGCCGATCTCGGCTATCCTTCCCGCCGTTTGCAAGACAAGGAATTAGAGTTAAAAATAATAATAATAATAATAATAATAATAATAATAATAAATAATAATAATAATAATAATAAAAAAAATATATAGGCGAAAGACTGCAGATAAGGCTCAAGTCACGTACCAATATGGCCGATTGAGCGGCTAATGCTATTGACATCAAATCTAGCTCTGCCTGAAAAGTCGCTCTGTTAACCGGCAGGGAAATTGAGGAAGCCATGCTCAAGGCCACAGCCGAATCTTTCAGAGCCGACGCATCAGACGCAATTGGCACGTTCTTTATCCTTGGTTGGATGATAAACGACACAACCGAGTCCGACACCTCCAAGCGCGGCTGTTATCGGTAAGTATTTCCTCAGGGTCGGCTTCGCACTCGGCGGGATGCTTTTCCCCCCTTGGCTCGACCTCTTGATCCAACTGTTCGATTATTTGCTGCGTCTCGACCATTTCAACCTAAGCCATTTCAACCTACTCCGTCTCGGTATCCGGCGGAGAAGACTCAGCCACAGCAACAGGGGGAGGTTTAGATCGGTTGGTCTCGGCCCTCCTCCGGGTGGCCATTCGTTCAGCATTTTTCCTCCTGGCCAGCTGCGTGAGTGACTCCCCATCCGTGTTCTCAGGGTACGCACCGGGAAGGTCCCCTAAGTCGGTAAAAATATCTTCAAAGAAGACGTCCCCTCGGCCTGAAGTGAATGGAAGGTTGGATTGATTAAGGCCGACTTCTTCAAAAGCCAAGTTCAGTGCCTCGTCAACATCTTCGGCTTCCAAAGTGGACTGATTCGGCTATTCGGCAACTTCTTCGGCTACTTGTTCTTCCGCCTGCTCCGAATCAGAAGCTTCCAAACCAATCTGCCTGAGGTTTCTGAAGTTGGGAAAGATAAGAGCCATGAGCTGCTGTTCGCCCCGCGAAATCGGAATGTTGTCCACGGCCGAAAAGGTTGCGTAAGTCGGCTCGTATCTGAGGAGTATATGGGCCGCCCTCCCTTGCTTCTGGAGGTTTGGACGATGTAGACGCGCCCTTGGGCCTCATGCTACAGTTCGGACTCAAGTGTCACGGTTCTTAATCTGATCTCACAATGTGCGATGTGAGATTGATAAATCACCAAACAGTCCAAATCTGGCAAATCATTCTTGGAAATTTGATTTTTGTAAAGAAGTGCCAAACATGGACTGCTTTGCCAGATACAGAGTCGCCACCTAAATATTTTATTTTTGGGGGAATTTAGGAAACCCTGACTCGTGCCTAAGGCCACGTGTCCGTCATCACCAAAGTTGTCTCAGCTCGGGAACTTGGGTACGATTGGGGAAGGTCATGCAATGAGCACTCCCACTCGCCCGATCAAAGATCGGCCATTACTAAACATGATATCTTGTTTTTGAAAACACATGCGTTCTTATTCCGGTTAATTAGCTAGAATTACTATGTGATGCGCACAACACACAAGTATAGACTAGATCGCCTAATTTGGAACAAAGCATCGGATATCCGTTTGTTTGGAAAATGGTTTGAGGTTTGCTACTCGCAAGTAGGCTAAAACACGGATTTCAATGAATTGATCCAATTCAAGTAATCCAACCTTCACCAACAGGCATTCAAGCAGTTATATCACATAAGCACATTGCCTCATGGCAAGCATGCTATCATGGCAACACTCACACTCATGCATGGATGTTAAAGCATAAACACTTACTGAGTACTCCGAGCCAAAACAGAAACTAGTTAGTAATCAATGCATGATCATAGTTCATGTTAAGATGGCTAGTGCAACACATGCAAAATGCAACTAGAAATAGGCTCGGCTATCCTAAGATGTCATGTGAAATGCAACACTTGATACATGTATTCAAATTGGGATTGAAATACAATGCAGTTAGTATGATGCGCCGAGCCCGGTGCATGCAATACAGATGAATGAATGCACGCATGCAAGCATAAGGTATGCTAAACAAAATATGCCCTAATACTAACCATCATAAGCTAGTAAATAAAAAGGAGAAAGACGTGGGGTTAGAAGACATGCATCACACACACGCACACTTATTACAACAAATGTGCCCTCTCGACAGAGGGTCCGAATAAATAATACAGAACCGACTAATTAACTAACTATTCTAGCTAATTAATTATTACAAAACAAGTTGAAACAAATAACTATTCTAAGTTAACAAAGCACTAAAATGGCCTCATGACGAGGGATGCATGCATGCTCGAGTCGCCTCACTCGGAAATCCATCGCGATGCCCCAACTTGCCTCTGTTTGCAACTGCTTTCAGAACACTTCACCAAGCTCCACAAAGCTTCAACTCCACCTAGGAGACCTCTAGGGATGCTGCTGACCAATTATTGGGGAGGGAGACCACCTGTCGACCACTTTTCTTACTGAAAAACCAGAAAAAGTGGTCGGCCAGCTAGTAATACTGGTCGACCGACCAGTTTTGCTGCACTTCTTCCAGTTTGCTGCAACAGAGAGCAAGAAAGGGCATGGCAATGTATTTGCAAGATAAGTGTGCACAACCACGCTCCCTATCATTTCATAAGCTCAAGGGAGTGTGGTTCTCGACCCTCGGGCCACCAATCACGCATCTCGATGCATGATGGCCGAGAGGTGAAGTTGCACAATTCAATATGAAAATGAATGCACAAGTAAACACATAAGGCCTAAACCTCTATCATGTAAGATCAAGAGCGCCGGCGACCGAGAATTGAGGCACGTTTCATCACTTCAAGTATGAAACGTCCCTCGTTTCTCGTGTTTGGACTAAACACCTATTCCAAGCACAATGCAACAAGTGGCATGAAACATAGCATACTCAATGCAAGGAACATGCACACTCAATGCTAAGCAACAAAATGGCATACACAATGCGAATGACAACCTAGCATACTCAATGCAAGGTAAGGTGGCATACACGATGCAATATGACCTAAGCATACACAATGCAAAGTATATGGCATACGCAATGCAATGGACAACTTAGCATGCAAACAACATGCAATCAATCATGTTCAATGGACTTAAATTAAAGTGGACAGACCTCAGCCATGCCCAAATAGAGGCCATTGGTGATAAAATAAAGGCATGGAAGTAAGAGCAATGCATGCACGTGTATTGGCTCACCAATTAGGCATAAGAACACAACTCTCAAAAGGCATTGAAAGGATGAAACATGGAGTACAATGGCATATGTTCCAGCACTGAAATGTCATGCTAAATGACTTCAAATCATGCAAACAACTCACGTGGTGCATGTTGCAAGGCTTAAGCATCAAAGCTAGTGAAGTGTATTACACTAGAGGCATGCAAGACAATGCTCAAATGGCCAAAGCAGCCCCAAATAGACCTTATACAGGCCAAAACAGTAGCCAAAAGAGACTGAGATGATGGCTTGAAAGGCAAGAAAATGAGGCTCATGCAATGGCTCACAAACAAGGCATAAAGGGGCAACTCTCAAACACATTGAAGGAGTGATAAACATGAGAGTATGGCAAAGATATAAGCTCTGAAATATCATTTAAAATGATGCCAAGGCATGCAAACATCACAAGTATAGCATGGTAAAGGCCTCAAAACTCAAGACTAGTCAAGGCATTTGCACTATAGATATGCAATGCATGAAGCATATGGCCAATACAACCCAAAACAGTCCTAGAGCATGCCAAAACAATGACAAAACATGCATGGAGCAAAGCCAAAACAAGCTAGCATGAAGGATCAAAACACGGAGTATGTAAGGCCAATAAGGAGGTTTACACTACACCTACCAAAGCCAAGTGTGTGATGACTTAACCAACAAAAATCAAAGTTATGACATGTCAAATGATGGCCAAAAACCTACTGAAATGGAGCCAATACATGCTAGAAAGACATGCTACTTTGCAAGGCTACAAGTAGGTTTACACTACAAGTATAAGAAGCATGCAAGAGGTGACCAAGACAGACCCAAACAGAGTTATGGAAGGTCTGGAAAGTCACAAAAACATGCTTGAAAAGAGCTAACATAAGCCTCAAAAAGATGCTACTTTATAGAGCTAACAAGGCATGGCATGGAGAGACAAGGAGGGGAGGCTATCCCCTCTCATTTGGGACCTCAAAACAAGCTTTTTACCACTAAAAATCCTCTGGATTTCAGTGTTTCTAAGGCCACGAAAGGTTGTTTTGAAAGGCCTTAGAAGATGGCTCAAAAGCTATACAAGTCAAAGAGCAAAAGGGAGGAAACACCTCCTAGCCAAACAAGGCACAAACCAACACTTTGAGGACTAAAAAACAAAGTTTTCTTCAGTTCAAAACCAAGCCAAAAATAGTTTAAAAGGGTGGCAAAACAAGCATGCAAGAATGGCCAAGATAGTGTACAAAAATGAGCTTAAAAGAGGGAGATGCTTACCCTTGAAGCACAGTTGCAAAACAACCACTTTTCTGAGCCAAACAACCTTCAATCAGCCCAAAAATCAATTCCAAGAGACCTCAGCCCATGGATATGCAACTTTGATGAAGGATGCCTAGGCCAACTAGTTATATTTCTCTACTTCTATGCCCTTCTATGCACAAAAGGGGAAGAGAGAGTGAACTATAGAGAGAGAAGCAGAGATTTAGGTCTGAAAATTCTAGAGAGAGAGGAGTTTTTAGAGAGAGAGGCTCCCAAACTTGCTCAAGAAGTTCTTCCTTTGCAAAATGGGAGATATGGCTCATATATAGCAAAAAGCAAGAGTTGGTTCGAAATATCTATTTATGGAACAGCTGGAGGTTGTGGAAGACAGCTGGATGGAAAATATCTTCAAAAAAATCTGAGTTTGGGACCTGCCAGCCACTTTTCTGGTTGGCCGACCACTTTTTTGGTTGGCCAGCTACTTTTTCTAGTCGGCCGACCACTTTTCTGCTTTCCAGGTCCAACTTCAAATGGGCATAACTCCTTCATCTGGACTCCTTTTCAGGTCATTCTTGTGTCCAAATTGAAGCCCCGAAAGTAAGCTTTCCAATGGTGGCAGCCTTGCATCAAAATTCCAACTGTGAAAAAATTTATCCCTATTTTGGTGAAGCCGCTTAGTTTCGATCCTTCTCGAATTCATGCCAAACTTCTCCCAAACTAGTTTTCTTCTCTCCTTTCTCATTTTCTTCAACTCCAAACCCCTAAACAAGGTGTTTTGAAATATTTTTCAAAGATTTCATCTCTCTTTCATTAATTTCCACTTTGTCCTTGCTCGGTTTACCGAAAGGCACAACATTTAACAAAATGCGAGCATCGGAACATCGTAGGAACTTTGTTTCAAAAATGTTTTGAAAGAGAGGGTTTTAAGGTCTAAAAACCATTCAAAATAGCTTTGGTCCAAAATGGGGTGTGAGGTTAGGATTTGACTCTCCTCTTGCCGAAGAAATCGAACCTTTGCACTGCACAACTTTCAACACCAAGTAAACCATCAGTAACGGCGCCCCAGTCTTAAGGGCGGTCAAAGATGGGGTGTCTACAGATGGCCAAAGAACTAGAGTGCAGTTTTGATTTTTGCAAGCACAACGTCATCAACCAAAACCAGAACTTTCTTCAAATCGTTGCATGCATAAATAAAACGATATGTGCATGGAAGGAAAGTCGAGTAAATATATAGCAAAAACATGTAAGAAACTATACGGCCACTTGGTTCTCCTTTTCGTCTAGGCATAGGATCTAGGCGATCTTCGCCCTTGCTGAATTCCCAGTTGCCTCGGACAACGACGATGACATCGTCAACTCACTTGCTAGAGCTGGCAAGCATAGTCACCAAATGATGGTCGGTGTCCATAGCCCTAAGAAAGTAGCGCCCTTGCCGGCCAGAAGATTTGGCCAAGGCATAGCAAAGCCGAATGGCAGGGATACCAAGACTGATCCTAAGGCGTCGATTTAACTCTACAATTCCCATTATGATTCGATAAAAATTTACATTACGTTAGGAAGGGATTAGACCCCAATGGCGAAGGATAGCCCTTAAAATTTGGTGAAGAGGGAAATGGACTCCGCCCTCAGCAATTGATAGGAGAGGAAAGATGATTGTACTCTCATCAATCCTCTCCATATCAAGTGTGCTCTCTACCACGAGTGATAGGTGGACATCGTCAGGAATGGCAAAATGGCGTCGAAAACCAAAAACTCGATCTGCAGAAAGAAAGGCTTTCAAATGTTTGGCCATCCTAGACAGTTTAGGGAGTATGCTAAACTAAAAAGAAACAAGGAAATGGGATTCGAAATGGGGGAGAAGAGAACTTACAAGAAGCGGAGAAGACAATAAGAAACGGAAGGAAGTTGCAGAGGTCGCGAAATGTAGGTGTTATATTGAAAGGCGAATCAGAAACTTTGAGTATTCAAAAAACATACATTCGAAGGGACAAAGTTGTAAATCGCATTAAATGAAGGAAGCATACGAAAGGGTGGGAAATTGTAATGATGACCAAAAAGTGTATGCGTTTTGACACTTACGTTGGAATGTGGTTAACGGCCGAATTTTTGTGTTGACTTTTCAAGTTTGAAACCAAACACGCCGACTAACTGGAGTTAGTAGGATGTTTGGGGGGCAATTGTGAGAGCCGAATATCAGTAGATGCAGAATAGCCGAATGCCCACTTAGAAAATTAGGATATATATTATATTCGGCTCCATCCTGTACGATCCCGAAGCTGAATAGACTAATCGGCCTTAGAACCAGTTGAACAAAAAGCCGAGTGTGAATTGACATACGACAGAAGGGGCCGAATGAACAATCACGCAATGGATTAAGAGTGGGCCCGACCCTGGGGCCCAAAAGCGAATATAAATAAAGGAACATCAACCAAAGAAAGGTATGTGAGAACAAACCCAAGAAACTTAAGACTCAAGCAAACAAGAGACCTATACTAACTTGTCCGTCGGAGTGCAAATTCCAGCACTCCCGACCGGAGTGTTAATCCCTTTTTCAAGTGGCGATCAGAGGATCAGGGACGACTTTCAAGATCCTAGAGTATTTCCAAACCTACTCCTCCACAGACATTATGAGTTTTTAGTCATGCCTTTCGGAGTCACTAATGCACCCGCAGCATTTATGGATTTGATTAATAGAGTTTTCAAACCTTTCTTGGATGATTTTGTTGTTGTTTTCATTTATGGCATTTTGATTTATTCGAAAAGTATAGATGAGCATGAACAACATTTGAGAATGACTCTTCAAATACTTAGAGAAAAACAACTGTATGGGAAATTAAAGAAGTGTGAGTTATGACTTGATGAAATAACATTCTTGGGGTATGTTATTAACAGAAATGGAATCTCAGTTGATCCTCAGAAAATCAAAGCAATTATTGATTGGCCTACTCCGACTAATGTAACAGAAGTTCGTAGTTTTATGGGACTGGCTGGTTATTATCGGAGGTTGGTTAAAGGCTTCTTAAAGACTGCAGTGCCATTGACCCAATTGACTCAAAAAGGAGAACCGTTTGAATGGACAGACCAAAGAGAATTTGCATTTCAAGAACTAAAGACAAGATTGACCACAGCTCCAATCCACCCTTAGGTATAGAAGGATTTGTAATTTATAGTGATGCATCTTATAAGGGTTTAAGTTGTGTTTTAATATAGAATGGCAGGGTGATTGCTTATGCCTCTCGACAATTGAGACCACATGAGAAAAACTATCCAACACACAACCTAGAACTTGTCGTAGTTTTGTTTGCATTGAAGATATGATGTCACTACTTGTATGGAACCAAATGTGAAGTGTACACCGATCATAAAAGCTTGAAGTACTTTTTCACCAAAAATGAATTGAATATGTGACAAAGACGCTGGCTTGAACTAATCAAGGACTATGATTTATAGATTCAATACCATCCGGGCAAGGCCAACACTGCGGCAGATTGTAACAGCCCCAAAATTTGTATTACAATTATCTTTATTTAATTATGCATTAATATGAATTAATTTGAGAATATCTGTCTGAATTGGAAAAATATCGGTTAGGGCTACGAATTTGGAACTGAAATTGACGACCTTAATGGGTTCAGAAAATGGAATAAAGTACATGGATATGTTAATGGGAATTTTTAGAACCATTTGGGAAGTTTAATTGAAAATTGATTCCGTCTGATTCGTTAAGTTATGTTTGGTTGGCCTAAATAGATATATATGACATGTTATATATATATACTAGTGTATGCCCGTGCCTGAAGGCACGGTGCAATTAATAATGAGATTAAAATATAAATCAAAATAAAATTATTAAAACATAATGTTAAGATTTTCCTTTTCAATGGTGGTGGACAGTCACAGAGCGGAGGTGGCGATAAGTCCCTTAGTTCAACACCTATTTCAAAAACTTTTTCAAATTTTCTTAAGTTTTGTGAGGAAATTTTAATTTCTACTATAATGGTATTATATGTATTAAAAATTCGGCTCATTAAATTTATTTAAATTTTTATTAAAAAATTATAAAATTAAATGTTAGTATTTTATTATGAAATGTCTTGAAATTATTCTAATATCAAAGTTAATATTTTTTATTAAAAATATTAATTTTATTGAATTTATATTAAAAATAATACATGATATAGCGGTTTAGTTTGATTTTTTAAATTATTTTTTGATTTTTTTGAAAAAAATAGAAATTAATTTGACAAAAATAAATTGTTTGGTTTGATTTTTCAAAAATTGTTTTAAAGGTATTTTCATTTATTTTATTGGATTTTTTTTTGTTTGTATTTTACTCGTTTTTTTTACTTTTTAAATTCACCTAATCTAAATATATTTCAAAAGTAAAACAAAGTGACTAAAATATTAAAAAATTCTAACAATAAAAAAAAATTCAAACAAAAATCTGTGCATTTTTATTCAAATTTTTGTTTTTTTTGTAATGAATTTTTTTCATATTTTACTTTTTAAATGCATCTAATTTTGATATATCTAAAAAGTATTTTTAAAAAATGACTAAAATATGGAGAGAGAAAAAAAAAGTTGAGTAATAACAAACGAAAACCAGTCTAAAAATAATTTCTGAAAAATTAAACCAAACAAATATATTTTCAACACCTATTTCAAAAACTTTTTCAAAACCATAAAAAATCAACACTCATTTTCCGTTAAGGAATTAAATCCATTTCATAAATCAAACTAAAATAAAAACCCATTTATGAAGATCAAATATTATTTCAAATCCAAAACTTTTTAAAAAAAATGAAATCCAAGCCCTACATAAAAAAAAAAAAAAAATCTATATAAATAAAGAACAAATAGAACTTTAAAAAAATAAATAAATAAATAAAAACCAAAACACATCTTAAGGTTACAAACACAGAACCCAAAAGCCTCTGATGCCACTCATTCTCTCTCACCAAAAGCCATCATCATCATCATCATCATCAAAACAAAACCCCAAATACATCTGTCTCGTCATCATCATTATCATCACCAAAAGCCTCTGATGCATTTTCTTCACGCTCCCCTTTGAAATTTTCAAATCTCAAGAAGTCTTAATAAGCAAGGTTTGAATAGGAATTCACAAAACAGCTAAAACATCTCAGCCACATAACTTGTATGCATAGATTTTCACTTTGTCACTCTCTGAAAAAAAAAAAAAAAAAAAAAAAAAAAAAAAAAAAAGCCAAACAAAGCCAGATCTTTAAATTGTCTAACCTTCATTAACAGTAATCACATGGAAATAATTCCGCAACAACACCACCAATGTCACCAACCACCACACAAAAAAGGAAAAGAAAAAAGTACATGAATTTGAAAAAGAGAAACAAAATTAGAAGGTTTGATTGATGGAAAGTAGTAGTAGGGGAGAGAGATTCCATGCTCCTCCTCTATGCTTTAGGACATCCCCCCTCCTGTGCCCAAACCGATGCATCCGCGCGCCTGTGCTTTCGGACGAAGAAATCGTCAAATTGGTGGTTTCTCCTCTCAATTGGATCAAACTGCAAATGTTGTAGAAGTGAAGTAAGGCTGTGAGAGAGAGAGAGAGAGAGAGAGAGAGAGAGAGAGAGAGAGAGAGAGATGTACCAGTGTTACGATGGGAAGTAAGGCTGAGAGAGAGAGAGAGAGAGAGAGAGAGAGAGAGAGGGTAGGTGTTTTGAAAGACAAAGAGAGGAGAGTTTATAGGGAGAGTTCGATGAGTGTGGGTCTCTCCTCTGTAGAGAGTGGGTGGGTGTGTGTGGGTGTTGGGCAGGAAGTTATGGTAAGGTGAGAGAAAAGGTTATCATCTCAGTTGTCCATCTAAATAGATAAATGAATCATGAACCATTAAAATGTCCTAGTAGGACAATTGTCTCTAGGATAAATTCAAAAACTCTCTTCCCTTACTATATAGATATATATATATATATTTGAACTCATCTTTATCCCTTTCAAGAGACAAAAATGTGTAGAGAAAGAGAGAGTTCTAGAAAAGAGAGAGAGCTCATAGAGAAGAGGGAAAGTGTAGGAATCAAAGAAAAGACTCAAGATTTGGCTTGGATTTGTCAAGATTATTCAAGATCAAGTGTCTATGAAGGCTCTAGGTAAGGTTTTATCTCTTAAACTTTGAGGATTAAGTGTAAATGAGTGTGTTTCATGGATTATAGATGATCACATGCATGTATTGTGTTTTATAAGTCAAAAAGATGTTGAATCTTTGCATATGTGGCATTATATCATGAAATTCATGTTTTTAACTTGTTTGCTTGCAAGATTGCTCTGATTCTCAAAGATTTCTAAGGACTTTCTCTATGAGTTTGCACCTTAAGTTAAATGTTTTGATCTTTTAAGTGGAAATTGAGTTTGTTTAAGAAGCTATGAGTTTTGTTTAAAGTTAATGATGTGTATTCAACATGTTTTCATGAGTTTTGGGCTTTGAAAGGTATGGAATGCAATTTGGATTTTGAAAACATTGTATTCTAAACAAAGAGTGATTTTCGAATAGGTTTTGGACCAAAACCGCATGTGCAAAAGGGGTTCCTGCATGTGCAAAAAACAGAGCAAATCAAGCTAAACATTCTGGAAAAATTGCACCTACGGGTGCACGTACGGTGGCATTTCTGCATGTGCAGCTAGGACTCCCATACGTGCGGTTTTTTAGGGTGGTCCCAGATTTGTTTTCTTTCCGTTTTCCTACGTTCCGGACCTCCGTTTGCATGGTTTTGATGTGTTTTCCATGTGCATTCACATATCATGAGCATGAAATAAATGAGAGAATGAATTGAACTAACTGAATGTGCACATAACGAATAGGAATTGACTGAATATGTTAAGGACTGATGGACCGATTACGTGTCTCATGCTAAGATTTGTATTAAGCTATGTATCTTTGTTATTGTAGGTCATGAGTCGAGGACCGACCGACTAACTGTTTCTGGAAACCACTGAGAGTAACATTCTACAAAGATATGTTGATATGCACTATACTTTAAATGTTATACAAAATGCCATATGATATGATATGTTACTAAAATGTGATTTTGATTCTGTGAATGAATATCTGGTTTGTGAATCTAGTATGGCATCCAAGGATAGTCCCAAGTCATGGGGAACAGCACGTTAGTGCGGGTCATTGACATACATGTGATTATAAGATCTCGTTAGCCACTTCATTGTGGTGATATGTGTTTAATCAGTATCCAGAACTGATTACTCTAGTCAGAAGATGTTACAAAATGTTCTTTTGCATATACCATTATTATGTTATGATATGAGACTGATATGACAAATATGTATGATCGGCTTTCTATAGATGATATGATTTGAAATTCGTTCACTGACCTCTTCACTTTAATGTTATTCACTGGGCTTTAGCTCACTGTTTTTATGTATATATATAGGTGAGCATTTTGGAGGACAAGTCTAGAAGGGGTCTTTAGCCGAGCCACCATTTTGAAGCCTACCAAGTTGTTTTAAGTGCCTCTGAGTTAGGGCTTGGCCTGGAAGGCCATTGTCAAGCTTTTGATCATGATGTACAGTTTGACAACTGCATATGTTTTGTATAAGATATTATATTATAAGTTATGAATTGTTATATGGGTAAATTAACGTTTATATGTGTACATGTTTGTTCATATAGATGCACAACTCATTAGACCATTGGTATTTTTGTATATTGCTTCTGCTAGCCCCAATTATTTTAATTTGTATAGGAAGGCCTTCGGTAATCCTAGGATTAGTAGTCGGTTACGACGTCAAACTTTTAGGGGTGGGTTTGGGTCGTGACATAGATGCACTCAATAGGAAGAATGTGGGGAATTTAGCCTGTTTGCTCACAGATCAGAAAGAACTACTACAAGAATTTGAAAAGCTTGAAATAGAAGTAGTGTTGTTTGAACAAAATGGTTTGGTAGCCACAATGTCCGCACAACTAGCAATTACTGAAGAAATCAAACAAAAGCAAATGAATGATAAGTTTTTGAAGAAGATTTGTGATGAATTTGACACCAAGCCTAAATCAGGGTTCACAATAGAAGATTCCATGGTGAAATTTCAAGGGAGATTATGTATTCCTAATGATGCAGATTTGAAAAGGAAAATTTTGGAGGAAGCTCACAAGTTAGTGTTTGCTATGCATCCAGGAAATACCAAAATGTACAAAGATTTGAAGTTAGTGTATTGGTGGGCCAACATGAAAAGAGAGATTGCCAACTTTAACTCTAAATGCTTACAATGTCAACAAGTCAAAGCGGAGCATCAGAAACCGGCAGGCTTGCTTCAATCCCTCCCTATTCTGAAATGGAAGTGGGAGCACATAACCATGGACTTTGTTGTTGGCCTACCTCAAACACCTAGAGGTATGGACTCTATTTGGGTTGTGGTTGATAGGTTGACTAAGTCTGCTCATTTTCTTGCTGTAAGGACTTCTTTTAGTTCATAAAGACTTGCTACTATCTACAATGATGAAGTTATTCAATTGTATGGGGTTTCAGTGTCTATTGTATCAGATAGGGATCCTAAATTTGTTTCTAGATTTTGGCATAGTCTACAGGATGCATTGGGGACAAAATTGAGGTTTAGTACAGCATTTCATCCACAGACTAATGGGCAAACCAAGAGGACTATTTAGACCTTAGAAGACATGCTTCATCTGTGTGTTTTGGATTTTCAGGGCAGCTAGGAAACATATTTGCCATTGGCTGAGTTTCCTTATAACAATAGTTTCCATGCTAGCATCGGTATGGCACCATATGAGGCACTATATTGCAGAAAGTGTAGATCGCCAATTTGTTGGATAGAGGTTGGTGATAGGGCTATCTATGGAACGAAACTTGTGCAAGAGACAATTGAGAAGATAAAAATCATTCAACAAAGACTCAAAATTGCACAGAGCCGATAGAAAAGCAATGCAAATCAACGAAGAAGGGATTTAGAGTATGAAGCGGGGGATCATATATTTATCAAAGTAACACTGATGAAATGGCACACAAGGTTTGGCAGAAAGGGAAAGTTGACTCCTCGCTATATTGGGTTGTTTCAGATCCTTGAGAGATTGGGCCATCTTGCCTACCGTATTGCCTTGCCACTAGGAATGGAACAAATGCATAATGTATTCTATGTATCCATGCTTCGTGGATACCTTAGAGATCCATTCCATGTGATTGATCATCATCGGATTGCTTTAGATGAGAATATAATTCATGAAGAATGGCCCGTGCAAATCATTGATCAGCAAGTGAAGGAATTGAGGAACAAAACTATTCCTATGGTGAAAGTCGAGTGGTAAGAACATTATGGAAAAGTGGCCACTTGGGAAAAAGAAGATGAGATGCGGCAAAGATATCCATATTTGTTTTAATTTGAAGGTAACTTAAGTTTGGAAGAGCAAACTTTCTAAGGGGGAGAGACTGTGACGACCCCAACCTCCGTACTATTATATTATATTGTTTAAATAAGCTTAATTGCATGATTGTGTGTTTAAATATGTGATTGCATACTTAATTTTGTAGTTATCTGTTTTTACGTGGAATATCTGTTCACTTATCGACTTAAAATCAAAAATTGAAAGCCTGAATGGTTTCAGAAACCAAAATTGATTAACCCAAAGGGTAATTAGAATATTTAGAATTTTATGGCAACTTTCGTCAAAATTTGATTCAAACCAAAATAATTAGAATCAATTAAAATTGAGTAGGATTAATTATTCATAAGCAAGCTTAATTAGCCTAAGCTAATCATGCCCTATATAAGCCTAATTCATGTCTTGAACTCACATTATACAACATATGAGCTGAGATTTTGAGAGAGAAGGAGGGTGAACTCAACACTTAGAGAGAGAACAAGGGGAATTTGTAGGAGATTGGAGGAGACTTGGAGAATTAAGCTAAGATACACTTGAATTCACACTCTACATATGGAATTCTCCCTAAATCCGTGTAGATAAATATGTAGAAGATGGATTCACTTAGTTTTTGAGTTATTTGCATGACATTATACAATGGGGGCATGAATTAGCTAGAATTGGAAGGATTGGGTTGAATTATGTACATGCATGCATAATTTGAGTTGGAATTCATGAAATTCATACATGCATGAAGCTTAGGAGACATGAACTTGAAGATTATCCATGGTTTCATGCATTTCATATCACTTTGTGGTGTTTTGAAAAGAAGAGAGTTCAATCCATAACATGCATGGTTCTAATTTGATAGTGTAAGCTTGAATTTGGACAATTAGAGCATAATTTTGAACAAATGGTTTCAAATTGACTATATTTTCAAGTTCTAAAATGTTTTTCCATGTTTTTGTCCCAACCATGCAAAGTTTAAACCATTGAGATGCAAGTTTGAGCTTCAAACACAATTCTGGAAATTCTAGAATTCGACCTGTTCGCTCGAGCGAAGAAAGTGTCGCTCAAGCGTAAAAATTGAGCTCCCGAAAGTTTTACAGAGAATTGCACGGTAGCTCAAGCAGCAAACTCTGCACTCGAGCAACAGAGATCTCATTCATCATGCAACAAGTACTTTTAAAAAGTTTTGCAAACTGCTCGAGCGACCAAAGCTACGCTCAAGCGAAGACCCTGTTTTCAGCAAATTTTAACTAACTCTTTTAAGTGCATACTTGCATCCTCGTGTCATTTCTAGTACTCTTAAGCACTAATTGAACTCATATAAACATGGAATAGGTTAGAAACACATGAGGAAAGTTGAATTAAAGTGAAATGGCTATTGAATGGTACTTCAATTGTGTTTTTGTTATGTGTTTTGTTTAAGTGGACGTCTAAGGCCTAGTGACAACGTAACCCACTGTGAGTAGTAACTTTATAAAGATATGTTCAGATTATATTTACTTTCAAAACCGTTATCATTTTTGAAATCGATGCCATTAATGATTGAATTGATTATCGAAACGTTACGATGATTGAAGGAATGGTTTATTGAAATGCTATTTTCCTTAATGAATGAAGTGCCATTTGAATTTGTAAACGTGGCATCCTTTAGTGCGGCCCTTGCTTGGGGGAAATTAATACCATGGCTCAATTAGGAAATTAATACCATGGCTCAGTTGTTCTATAGGCCCTTGCCTGGGGGAAATTAATACCATGGCTCAATTGTTTAATAGGCCCTTGCCTGGGGGGAAATTAATACCATGGCCTATTGGCCCTCGCCCGGGGGAAAACAATACCATGGCCCATCTGATCAATTGAAACACATAAATTTCTGATGTTAGACCCATCATGGTCCCATTGAATAACCCTTGTGGTCCCATTGTTATTAAAGCATTGTTACTCTGTTGGAAGTGCCACATGATTTGAATGAAATGGCTATTGATGTCGAGATTGACTAGAAATGTGAAATTGATATTTGTAATATTAATGGACTTCATTTGTATAACCTCTTTATTCTATTATTACTCATTGGGCATTAGCTCACTAGTTATGTATATATATAGGTGAACAAGCTGAGCATCAAGGATAGAGATTGCCTCGAAGTCACCCCGTTGTCAGTCATTTGTAGAGCTTCCGAGAAGGAGCCAACTTGGACTCATGTGGAGCCAAGCAAAGTCTAATCCCCCTTTTGTTTTGAACTTTCAGTTTGATTTTTGGTATAGGGGATTTTGAGTAAGTATGACTTGTCATGTTTGGATTTGTGGACTACATGTTTGTTTTTAAAACTTTTTGTAATGTATGCACTTACTTATAGAATGGTTGTACAGTTTTAATGAGAAGTCTTTTCATATATACATAGCTCAGTGGATTACTTTTATGCTTTAACTTGCTTCCGCTAAGCCCCATAATTTATATTCAATTGATTTGTTAACAGAGGCCATAGGTAATCTAAGATTACTGGCCGGTCATGAGGCTAAACCTATAGGGACAGGTTTGGGTCTTGATAGTGTCCATGGTAAAAGACTAAAAACACGCATGGAGGAGGGTACCACGGGCCTTCTGGTTAGAAACCGATAAAGTGGCGATTGGTAGTGCATGATATGTCTACTTGCTGATACCAACCTAAGGATAACCTGAGTCGTATTTACCATCCCTTGAATTATATTGAAGTTATTAAGTGGGTTTGTTTTCAAATTTTCATCGTGCACGAATTTCCAAAAGATAAAAAATACATTTGGGAATGACGCGGCATATGCATTCATCTCAAGAGACAGTTAAAATGTATATTTACTTTGTTAAGATCTTCCTACTGGGCTTTATGCTCACCCTAGTGGATTTTGTGTAGGAAAAGATGTGGTGATTCTGCCAAGTTAAAGGCGTGGAGTGTAGTTTGAGGACACATCACTCTTTTCTTTTGTTATTATTTTGATAAGCTGAGGGTTGTACATGTATGGGTTTCGATAACCATTTTGTGTAACCAAGCATAAGCCTTGGAACTTGTAGCTCACGAGGGCATTAAATTGTATTCGTCCTGTTGTGCCACATGCTATAGATTCATATTCTAGAAAATGTTGAATGTATAATTGCATGTGGAATACTTTTGTAAATCTCTAGAGTATAATGAATATAAATTTTGGAGATTGATGTTACTGATGAGGCATTTTATCTCATATACATTTATGAAATGGATGTTATAAGCTAGGAACTAGATCATGTTGTTGGAGAAAATTTGAGTTGTTCTTGTGATAATATTTTGGGGACGTTACAACTTGGTATCAGAGCTGCCGGGATTTGAATACTTGGAAATCGTGGGAAGTGGTTGTTTTTCCACTATGGGTTCATTTCGCTAAACTAGGAGATGTTCCATGTTTTAGATGTTATGTGATAACATGCTTATATGACTATGGGATTGAACTTTTAGGATGTTGTTTGTGCCTATTATTCCTTGAAGCCTTATTCGAAGGGCACCTAATCAATATTCATTCTAGTAAGAATTTGCGATATTTCGTGGGACGAATTTCATCGTAAAGGAGTAATCCGTATGTGTTTATGTGATTAAGTGCTTATGTGGAGTGAAACTAAGTGTTTACTGAAGCACAACCAAACTTCTTTCTCTTTCTTGGGGTTAAAAAAAAAATTCCGCTAAAAACGAGCTCAGGGGTAAAATGGTCATTTTTGTAAAAGTTAAGTTTTTGGCCAAAAAGGGTTTACACATCCATTCCAAGGAACTTCTTATTTTATTCCAAGTACTCAATCAAATAATTATCTTCTAATCAAATACCTTTTACGGGAATTGGAACTTATTTCAAAATGGAAGACTTGGTCACCACTTCTTTATCTACCATTTTTCATAAAATTGAAATTCCCCCAAAGTCAATAACTTAAAGATTTTCATTCAATCAAATACCTTCCATAATTTCCAACGCTCTACTTAGGATGGAGATTTTTTTTTTTTTTTTTTAAGAAATTATTCATTGATCACACACACACATATATATATATATTGGTATTTTTGCTTAAATTTTGGAAAGGAAATTATTTTTCAATTGATCACTAAGAGAGGAATTCAAATTCAAACTCAAATCCTTTAAATTGGGAAACCACCCCCTAATTCACCACGGATTGCTAGAATCATGACCAAGATCATACCACTGTCTAAATTGAACCCCTATATTTTAGAATCAGATCATTGCCTAGAATAAACTCAGATTTTCTCAAAATCAAATCATTACCTTATCAGACTCCCACGTTTTAGAATCTATTCATTGCCCAGAATAAACTCATATTTTTCCAGAATTAAACAACTTCCTTTTTGATTGCTGATCCCTAGAATCAAATTATTTCTATTCAAGACAAGGTATCACATAAGCACATAATTTGCATCCATGCCTATTTGGGGTAGGGTTGCTATGTCTTAATTTGAAAATAGGATCTAAGATTCTCTAAATCACAAAAAAAGGCAATTATATAATCGAAGAAAGGGCAGTATCCTATCCTAGTTTGGAAGGTACTAAAACTTTCCATATGCGAAGGTAGGCCTAGTTAAAAGGGTACATTAGCTATGACTATCAATATACCTCTCATGCTACCTTGGAGTGCAAGAGGATAATCAAATGGTACTAATAGAAAAATCTGATGCTTGCTTGTTGACATAACATAGCTTGCGAATAGTGTCAAGATATTATGTAACAAATCTAGGTTTTTCAATCCCACAATGATGCAATGCAATTTAATGATTAACCCACTAATCTTATAAAATAGAATTTTTCAAGTGAATCTAACTTAATTCCCCAACAGAGTCACCAACTGTGGGCACCATACCTTTTTCGAGTCTAAGGCCCGTTTCCCACACAAATGTTATACCAACTCACCTTAAACAACAAAGAGTCACCACTTAATTTTTAAAGGGAATTAAGAAACCTTTAACAATGAAAACTAAGCTATGGACCTGTGACAACCCCTTTCCGTATTAAGCTTTTAATTCATTAATTATATATGTGTTTATATGCCTAATATGAATCTAAATGCTAAGTATGTGTTCTATGTGATTTTTAGATGCCTATCTATTGATTGTAAAAAAATCTGTTACAATCTCTACTATAATCTGAAATTGAGGGCCGTAAAGGCAATAGAAACCGGAATTGATTAATTTATTGTAATCAACGTAATTTTTAGAGTATACTGTGAAGTTTAATTACAAATTGATTCAGATCAAAATAATGAGATTAAATTAATTAAACTTAAGTGAGGTTGGTTAATCTTAATCATGCTTAATAAGCTTAAGTTAATCAAGCCTATATATATGTTTTGAGATGGTGTTAAGCTCATATTTGATGTCAAAAATTATGAATTTAGACTTTAGAGAGAGAGAGAGAGAGAGAGAGAGAGAGAGAGAGAGCCTCAAGTGTAGAGACAAAGGGCTTAATCTTGAAGGAATTATTAGGAGACTTGAAGATTTAAGGAGAAGAGCTCAAGAATTGCTTAATACAAGTGTTAATCAAAGCCTCTAGGTAAGTTTTGAGCCTTGATTTCTAAGATTAAGTCATTAATTATGAGAATTCAAGAGGAAATTGTGATTGAACTCAAGAAATGAAACAAAGATGGTGAATTTAGAATTAATTCTTGCATGCATGCATGGTTTTGTTGTATTCCATCATTTTGAGTATGAGTTTTGTCAGTCATGTTTAAATTAAGGATCATACCTTACATCCATTCATGAATTATGAAGTTTTGAAGATTAATTCAATGTTTTGAAAGTCTTGGAAGGGAATTGAAGTTGAATTGATCCATGTATAGAAGTTTTGATCTCAAATTTGGCAATTCATAACACTTTTAAGCTCATGGTTTCAAGTTAAGCTCAAACATATGTATTTCCATGTAATTTCAAGAGTTTGGTTCAAACATGCAAGCTCACACACCTTGGAGTTGAGTTTTGAGAAAAGAGTATGAAAATCTTGCATACATGAGGATTTTAAGCTCAATTTTGCCAAATTGATGAGATTTTTAAAGCAAATGGTTTTTAAGGGGTGATGTATATATGTTTTCTAAAGTAATTTTGTGTTTTTGAATGAGCCAAACATGACCCATGGCTTTGGATTTGTGTTTGGAAGCTAAACTTTCGGTTTTGAAACCTAGAAATTTCACAGATGGCTCGAGCAACCAAGTGGTGGCTCGAGCCAACATTGCGAGCTCCCAGTATTTTTCACTCTGCAAAAGTTAGCTCGAGTGACCAAATGGTGACTCGAGTGAAGATGGCTCTAGTGACCAAAAGATGGCTCTAGCCAACAGCTGATTTTCAACATGTTTTCAAAAGGCGTTTTGAGTTCATATCTCCATCCCTATCTCTTTTTGAGCTTTCTTAACCATGAATCATGACATATTAAGGATTAATAAGCTAAGAAAACAATATAAGTAAATGATTAGAAAAGAGAAGAAAGATTTATTCGGTTTAAAGAATGTGTCCCAATGTGAATGGTTGTGTGTACCGTATAGGTTTGAATGTTGAGAGGACCATCGGATTAATCGAGGTGAGTAATATCTCTATAAAGACACATTCAAAATATATTTTGAATTGTTCGAGAATGATATTTTGGAATCTTATTTTATATCTATGAATGAATGTCCTTTTCGAAAATGTATTTGTGGCATCCATTACTAGACCCTTGCCTGGGGGAAACAATACCATGGCCCACTGATCCTCGCCTGAGGGAAAACAATACCGAGGCCCATTAATTAATATACCTTTGCTTGGGGGAAACAATACCGAGGCTTATTAATTAATAGACCCTTGCTTGGGGGAAACAATACCATGGCCCATTGGATTAATTGAAACACAGAGTCTCTGATGTTATACCTTAATAGTCCACAGTGATTATTGATTGACCCGTTGAGGTCTGATTAGATTAATTGAAACACAGAGCTCTCTCATGTTAGACCTAGTCCACATTGATTATTGATTGACCCATTATGGTCCCATTGGCCCTCGCTCGGGGGAAACAATACCACGGCTCATTGTTATATTGTTACTCTATTGGATGTACCACGTATAAGACTCAATCTGATATTGTTATCGCAAATATTGATATGATTGGATATATGATACATTGTTTTGGATATTGTTATTGCAAATATTGGTACGATTGGATATATGATTCACTGTTTTGGATATTGTTATCACAAATATTGATATGATTGAATATAAGATTCATTGTTTTGAATATATGATTCATTGTTTTGGAAATTAGCAGATATGTATTATGGGATGATGGACTCTGTTATTGCAAATCTTTCGACATGAATGTGAAATATAATTCATTTTAGAATTGTAAAACTTGTTCTTACATTATGTTGGACTTCATTCATTAAACTCTTCGTTTTTGTATTATTCACTGGGCGTTATCTCACTCTATATATATATGTATGTTGGTGAGCAGCGAGACGTGCAACCTCAGTCGTAGTGAAAGGATACCAAGTTTTTGAGGAGTCAGCCAACCACGCCTCATGCAAGAGGCTTTTGTCCTTTTTGTTTTTCTAGTCTTGTTGATCGTGTATTGTATATAAGTTTTGAGTTTGTATAATATTGATGTTGTGAATGGTCTTGGCTGAGTTCTATCATTTGTATGTGATTGGTGTGAGTTAATACTTATATAAGGAGTTTATATTTATGTCATATACGCACAGCTCATTGGACAAAATTTTATAATTTGCTTTCGCTTCTGGCCTTGTTAATAATTAAATATTTTTATCTGATTTGTCTTTGAGGCCGAGTAATCCAGGATTACTGGCCAGTTACGGACTAAACCTATAGGAGCAGGTTTGGGTCGTGATAGGACCTATCCATCATGACTAGAAAATTCTTAGGTTCAGGAGCTTAGATACAAAAAGGAAGGTCATTGAATGATAACACCCGCTTTTGCCCAATCTGAATAGTAGCCTCTACTCACTTTCTATTTTATGATTTTAGTGGTTAATATTCACAAACTTCATTATTAGACCTAAAACCCTTAACTAATTCTAAAACTATGTGATTTGAAAAATAAATATCACCTAACTTAGATTCTATGAATAAAATCATTATATTTCCAAAAAAACAAAGATTTTATTGTCAAAAATGAATTTTTCAAGGACATCATCATATTCATGAACTAAGTTAAGCAATACTCATGAAGAACACACAAAACACACAATTTTGAAAAGAAAAGCATTGAAATTTGCATTATTTAAAAGACAATGCAAATAACACACATATCCCAAGAGGATGAAAGAAACTGGCCCAGATGTCCACTTTCAGCATCTTTGTAACACCCCAAAATTTATCATCCATTTTATAGTTAAATCCATTAAAGAACAAAGGCTTTTACCCAAAATAATCTCTTTATCATTGTACTATTCCAAGTGAAATATACATCATTGACTATTAACATACAATCATGAATAATAACAGTTCAGGTGGTAAGGGAATACAGAAGTAAGTGCACTAATGGTGTACACATTTTTCAAGGATAGTCCTTGATTAGACAAAAATGGAGGTTCATTCTGAAACCACAAAACAACTACGAAGCATCAACAAGTAACATCTAGTGAGCCTTCATGCTCCCGTCAAAGCACATCTACCGCCAAGTCACTTCGGCGAAATCGCACCATTATTTCCTGAAATGTTGTTAGTTTTGGGTGAGCTATTACCCAGTAGGAAATACCATTAACAAGATATATAAATAATCGAGATGCATATGATCATGCCATACACTTGTTACAAATCTATGTTTTCTCTTTTAAAACCAAAAATGCTCAATGCATGATTTCCATTCAAAGTCTCACTTGCAACAATGGGTGGTCAATACATCCCAAGTAAGAGTCACAAAACCATGCTTACATATATAAATTTATATACATAAAAACATCCCGTATTTGCTGACTATTGATACGGCAGAGAATGGGCACCCAAAATCATCTATTTTTTTCGCTTTTACCGACTACAATATGGCAAGACTAGTGGACACCCAAAAACATTTTCTCACATTCATCCTGCAATAAGCTCAAGACAGGGTAATTGGGCACCTTAACTCCCTCGCATGAGTACGAATACAATACACAATCATTTCCCAAAATTCAACTCAATGGATTCATACGCTATTTACCCCCTTTCAAAAATTTTCAAACATTCACAAGATTGTAAGGTCACAAGATAAAATCATAATGCACATAATGCATGAGTTTTGAAACTTGATTTTCTTGAGGTTTGTTCAATTCACTACAACATTTAATAATACCAACAACTACAGAATTTCTCCAATCTCATAATTTCAACAATTTGAACATCTAGCAAACTTAATACATATATCCAAGAAAATTCAAAAACCTCGTATCTCAACACCATTGCCAAAATTATTCACCAAATTTCAACATTTAAGAGTCAATTTGTCCAAAACCATTATAAAATCAAAATTAGAAAACTAGGGATTTTGAAAAAAATTAGGGCTTTCCATTCATTTGCACTTAAAAAGTCAATTTATATCACCAACAATAATAATCAACTATAATATACCATGATTTGTCCATAACAAGGGGAATAACCCCTTTTTATTCATCAAACCCACTTTAATTCACAAAAATCAACTCCTACATAATTATATATGGGAAAATGCCACATATTTATCCCAAACAATAGATATCCCAGGTTGAAAGTACCCTACCTTAAGAAGAGAAGAAGAGGCAAATTGAAAGAGAAACCTTGAAGAAATAGTAATCCAATCGGCCAAAATGTTGATCTTCACTTGTTAATGCAAGATCTATGGTGGATTCTTAGTGAAAAATAGATGAAATCAAGGTTTGGAGGTTTAGGGTTTCAGGTATAGAGGAGAGGGAGACAAGAGAGGAAGAAAGAAATAAAAGTTTGGACCAAAAAGTGACTTTAAAGTGGCTGACTTCAGGCAGATTGCTTGAGCAGTCAAAGCTTGGCTCTAGTAGTGAAAGAAAGCTCCCAGAATCTCTGTAACTTGAATAGACTGCTGAAGAGGTCAAAAGTTTGCTCAAGTGGACTTGCTTCCAGCACAGGTACTCAAATTTCAAATAGGTGTAACTTTCCATTCATTTGCACTTAAAAAGTCAATTTATATCACCAACAATAGTAATCAACTATAATATACCATGATTTGTCCAAAACAAGGGGAATAACCCCTTTTCATTCATCAAACCCACTTTAATTCACCAAAATCAACTCCTACATAATTATATATGGGGAAAATGCCACATATTTATCCCAAACAATAGATATCCCAGGTTGAAAGTACCTTACCTTAAGAAGACAAGAAGAGGCAAATTGAAAGAGAAACCTTGAAGAAATAGTAATCCAATCGGCCAAAAATGTTGATCTTCACTTGTTAATGCAAGATCTATGGTGGATTCTTAGTGAAAAATAGATGAAATCAAGGTTTGGAGGTTTAGGGTTTCAGGTATAGAGGAGAGGGAGACAAGAGAGGAAGAAAGAAATAAAAGTTTGGACCAAAAAGTGACTTTAAAGTGGCTGACTTCAGGCAGATTGCTTGAGCAGTCAAAGCTTGGCTCTAGTAGTGAAAGAAAGCTCCCAGAATCTCTGTAACTTGAATAGACTGCTGAAGAGGTCAAAAGTTCGCTCAAGCGGACTTGCTTCCAACACAGGTACTCAAATTTCAAATAGGCGTGACTCCCTCCTCCAGACTCTATTTTGGGTTATTCTTATATCTAAATCAAAGCCCCAGAAACAAGCTTTCCAATGGTTCTAGTCTCACATGTAGATTCAAAGTGTGGAAACAGAAAAGGTAAAAGAGTGAAGACTGCTCATAGGACAATTATCCGAATCAATATTTTTGGTTCAATCCTACTTTACAATTATGATACCACCCCAATCAATTCTCTAAAATGAATTTAAGGGGCTCCAAGTACAATAATAGGAGTGTCAAGAACAATCCCACTAGTCCAAGGAATACGAAAGTGTTGCAGTCTTACATCCAATACATAAAATAAACATGACCTAATAGGCAACTAATACATACAAAAATGATCCTAGTCCGGGTTTGAGGCTACTGAAATGATGAACATGCATAAAATACAAATAACAAGTAAGAAACAAAAATTATAGAAAACTATATGATGATCAAACCGGGTCATGCATGATTATTATATAATTAAATGCCGTCTAGAACATGCTATTTAATAAGAAGTAGAAAAAAAACATGTCAAACAAGGCGAAAAAGCTAATGAAACTAACAAATGAACTAATACTCTAGCATGATAGACAATGAAAAATAAAGCAAAAGGGTACTTAAATTCAAACGGTAAAGGAATTTTACATACTGGTTTGATTAAACCGAAGTGAATGCGAAGAAATGAAAAGAATACCGGGCTTTTCTTGCTTGCAAGCCTCCCTCAAGCTTAGGTTTCTAATATAGTTCGAGTTCTTCAGCCTTAGCATGATTTTCAAAAGTCGAGAGTTGCTGTGGGTAAAGTATTTTTGGAGCTAAGGCAAGGGGGAGAGAAGAGGTGGTGTTTAGCTTTTAAAATTTCATTAAAAGCTCTCAAGCTGTTAACCCCTTGAAAGGGAGGGGGGAGAGGGCCCTTTCATAGGCAGAGGAGAAGGTTCTAGAACCCTTCTAGGGTTTCATCGGTTATCCCTTGCCACCTCTCTCCATAAATGCACAAAGATTGAGTTTTCAAAATTTGTCTCGTCACTCTTGGATGTGTGCACGTACAACTCTGGTGCGCATACGCAACCAATGTGTGCATGCACAACTCATGTGCACACACATAACTTGCCTTGGTACACGTACCATCCATGCATGCACAAGTACAAGGTCCTATGCTCCTGGCTTGCTTGTGGCCCAAATAAGCCTAAATTGCTCTCCGATCAATGTTTTTAATAATTCCGACTACTAATTATAGAAAATGTCTTCGATCAAAGTACAACTGGGCTTTCCTCTCTTTCTTGGGGTTAGAAAGTTGGTTTTTTGCCAAAAATGGGCCTAGAGATAAAACGGTTATTTTCGCAAAAAGATAATTTTTGGTCAAAACAGGTTTATACAACAACTCTAAATAACTTTAAACATTCCAAAGATGAAGTAATTACCATTTCATCATTAAGAGGCTTGCAAGCCCCCAAAGTCTTAGGGGTAGTCAAAATAGAGTGTGTACACCGTGGCATAGAGCTACAGACATGCCACAAAAATATATGACTAGGGTAAAAACATATGGCCAATTTCAGGATGAGGTGCAATCAATTTGTTTCCAAAGGATTCTTCTCATTTCCACTTTGTTCTCGCTCATTTCTCGGAAGGTACAAAGTTTTGACGAAAATATGATCTCGAACGTCATAAAATATCTGGATTTAACATGTCTAAAAACATTTTGAAAATAGTTTTGAGGTCTAAAACTATTTCGGCCAAAATGGGTGTAAAGTTGGGATCCACTTTCATCTATGGTTCATGTTGAAGATAATCGAACTCATGCATCTCTGTTTTCATCATTGAGTGACCAGGAAGAAGTGCCCAAGTCTTAGGGTTGGTCAAAATAGGGGGTCTACAGCTTGTTTGTGTATGCATAGTGAATTGAATTGTAAATTACTACTCTCCTATTTTGTGAACCGACACTACAACAAAAAACATTTTTGGTCATATTTTTGGCAGCATAACAAAAATTGGTCACCAAATATACATAATCAGCAACGATATAATGATTGGTCTCCAAAAAATACACTATTGACGATGATTGTTTTGGTGTTTGGCGACTAGACTATTTGGTTGCCGAATCATCCTATGATAGGGCTTCGTCAACATTTTTTGCGTCACTTATACCTTAAATGAAGAAAATTATATTTTTGGTGACTAACATAAACGTCGCTAAAAGTGTTTTTTCCCTTAGTGCGAGATCAAACCAAGCATGAAAAACCATACCAAATTTGGTTTGGATCGGACTAGCTTATAGGTTTTTCAATTTTTTTGCTCAGCCCGAATGTATAGTAGAAAAACATATATTTGTAGCATTCTTTTTCATCTCTTATGTAGATTCACATAATAAATTCTTTGTATCCATACAAGGCTTACCATATCCAAAAAAAAACAGAACCTACAAAAGGATAAAAAAAGAAAAATAAATAAAATAAAATTCATATGGTTATATGTTAGCACCTTAGACCCTCGACACTCAGGTTTGGCATGCAGTGGTGGCACCTTGCACCCATGCCAACCATGGAAGTCAAACATAAAGGTGGCATACCTAAGGCAAGGTGACATATTGAAGCGTGGCAATGGCAATGCCAAAAGACCCAAAGACAAATGTTGCTCCATGTGGGAAAACACAAGGTTGGGCTTAGTTTGAATGCCACTTGTAGCGTAGGCTTGTAGCGTAGGCTTGTAGGCTAAGACAATCGGTGTGGTTTGACACTTAATTAAGAACCAAGGGCTAGCACTATGCACATGCTATGTAGTCCAAGACATGCCAATTTGTGGGATTGACTCTAGTAGGTGTAATGCTAACAAGGATAGCATATATTGATAGTTATGCTAGCATGGCACAAAGACAATAACTTGTAGAATTGTAGGGATTGTTGTTCAAGGCAGTTCCTGGCAATTGGTGATAGTTCTACTTGCAACATTGTGATTGGTACAGGAAACCCTAGCAATTAGAGGTGTCAAATGCTCTTGTCTGATTGTATACATCCCTATAAATATGAAGACATTGTAGGAGTTTTGGCAGAGCGTGTATTTTATATGAATTCTCTTGCATTCATTGTAGTACTTGGTGGTAACAAAAGTTGAAATCTATCATGTAATCTCTATGTGTGCTTACTATATTATCATATCTCACTCTGTAAAATTCAAGCATAGTTGTCTGAGACTAAGAGTTGTAACTTTGGGTCATCATACGCTACGATTTATAAGTTAAAAACTAGCCTTGTGACAATTGGTATCAAAGAACAATTTTGTTCAGAATGGTTGTTGGTTTGGAAACAGTTACAGAACAAGTAACACGATTGGAGAATTTAGTGGTGGCACCCGTTGATGCAAGCTGGTTGTACACAAATCGATTAGATGTTGTACCTAATAGACTCTGTGTCCTTCAAACTGAGATAAGGGTATGCAGTTGGGTGAGTAGTGTTTTGTAAGAAGGATAGTTTTGGTATTTTGTGGGGGTTCTTAGAAATTTTCTCAATTTTGAATTTCGTAGGTGGGTTTTCAAAGAAATTAGGGTCCAAATTAACAAATAGGGTGTTATTAGCAACATTCTTTGTGAGTATATTGTCAATGATGGTAGGTTTCCATAAATTGTAAACAAGATGAACCGCATCTAAAAGATTTAATGTTATTTGATTTAGGAAACTAGGTAGCAGTTGGATCATTGATTTTCTTCAAAATCGAAGTAAATCTGTCATGACCCAAACCTACCTGTGGACGCGCCATCGGGCTTTATGCCACCACAGTTCGGACTCCCTTTTGTGTCACAATTCTTAATCTGAACCAAAGAGTCCAAATCTGGCAAATCGTTTTGAGAAAACAGATTTTTAGAAAAGAAGTGCCAAACATGGACTGCTTTTCCAGATACAGAGTCGCCACCTAAATATTTTTTAATGGGGGAATTTAGGAAACCCTGACTCGTTTGCCTAAGGCCATGTGTCCGTCATCACCAAAGTTTCCTCGGCTCGGGAACTTGGGTACGATTGGGGAAGGTCAGCTATGAGCACCCCCTCTCGCCCGATCCGAAGATCGGCCTCTACTAACCATGATATCTTGTTTTTGAAAACACATGCGTTCTTATTCTGGTTAATTAGCTAGAATTACTATGTGATGCGCACAGCAAAACAAGTATAGACCAGATCGCCTAATTTGGAACAAAGCATTGCATATCCGTTTGTTTGGAAAATGTTTTGAAATTTGCTACTCGCGAGTAGGCAAAAACACGGATTTTGATGAGTTGTTCCAACTCAAACAATCCAACCTTCACCCACAGGCATTCAGGCAGTTCATATCACATAAGCATCTAGCCACATGGTAAGCATGCTGTCATGTTAACATTCACACTCATGTGAGATGCTAAAGCATAAATACTTACATCGTACTCTGAGCCAAAACAAGAACTTGTTAGCAATCAATGCATGATCCAAGTCCATGTTAAGTGCCTAATGCAACGCACACAGAATGCAATTAGGACAAGCTCGGCTAATCCTAGGATGGCATGTGAAATGAAACCATTTGATGCACGTATTCAAGTTAGATTTGAAATACTTATGCAGTTAGCCTGATGCGCCAAGCCCGGTGCATGCAATACTGATGAATGATGCACGCATGCATAGCATAAGGTATGCTAAATTAAATATGCCTTAATACTAACCATCAAAGAAGGTAAGTAAAAGGGAGAAAGAAGTGGGGGTTGGAAGACATGCACACACGCACCCACACTTATTACAAATTTGCCCTCACTCGGAGGGACCAAAAGAATAATACAATTAATTAACCTACAAGCTAATTAATTACTACAGACCAATTAAACTAGTTAAGCAAATAACTAATCTAATTTAAGCAATAAATAGCCTCGGGAAGAGGGCCCAATGCAATGCGTGCTCGGCTCCGCTCGGAAGTCCACTGCCATGCACAAGTTGCCTCTGTTTTCCCTGCCTGGCACCTCTGAAAATTACACAAACTCCAGGGTTGCTTCTATGAGTGCTGTGGAACACCACCGGTCATGAGGAATGGTTACCGGCCATGGGGAATGGTCACCGGCCACTGATTAAGCTATGGGCCACTGATGGATGGCCAGTCGGCACTGCAGATGGCCGGCCGGCCAAAGCTTCCTGCAGAATCCTGTTTTGACAGCAACAGAGGGCAAAACAAAGCATGGCAATGCATTTCAAACAAATGTGTGCACCAACATATCCCTTATCATGTTTATGACTCAAAGTGACGTGGTTCTCGATTCCCGGACCACCAATCGCGCATTTCAATGCGTGATGGCCCAAGAAACCAAGTATGCATTTTGATTTTAAATGAAATGCAATGCACATAAACATACAAGGGAGCCTCCGACCTCTATCATGGCTTGATCAAGAGGGGAAAGATGCATGCAATGATATGCAACCTAGGCATGTTAGCTAACATGCTATGAGGACAAGCATGCAAGCATGATCATGGGGCAAACATGCAAACATGCAAGCATGTGGGATGTAATGCCAACATGCAAGTGTGCAAGACATGTGGCATATTAAGCAACTAAAGCAAGGAGAAGAATGCATGCCAAATGCACTAAGATTTAAGCATGCAACACATGCGATAGGCCAAGTATGCAACGACACACAAGGTGAGCATGCCACAACACGTGAGAATGGACTCAGACAATTTTTAGGTAGTCCTCAAACAAGCCTAAAACAGTGGCCAACATGCTCAAGAATGGAAGCCAAAACACCTACAAATAGGCATGCATGCAAGGTCCAACACTTAGGCACATAGAGACAACTTTTAAGCACACTTAAAAGAGAATAAACATGGGCTAATATCATGCATTATAAGCTCTAAAATTGCATGGAAAAGAGGTGCCAAACCAACTAAACAAAACAAGCTAAGCATGTAACCAAGACTCACACATCCGAGGCCAAACAAGCCAAAATGCAAAGAGACTATACTCAGCATGTTGAGCATGACCAAAGCAACTGAAAACAGAGCTAAAGCATACTAAAGCAAGCATGAAAGCTTCACAAAACTAGGCCTAAATCATGCTAAAACAAGGGCCAAAGCCTAAAGCATGTTAAGGAAAATTTAAGGCATTACAAGACAAGTATGCTAAGCATGCATGGTGTGTCTAAACCAAGTTGAAATAGAGGTAATACATGACAAAATACTACCAAATAACAACTAAGGTATGGCCATCATACACTTAAACAAGATGCTCACTCAAGAGGTTAAAATGGCCCTTTTCAAGGACAACAAGGAGAGGGGGTGGCCCTCTCCTTCTTAGGACCTCAAGGCACCATCCTCACCACTGAAATCCCTCAAGATTTCAGTGGTGAGGAGGCCCAAACAAAGTGGTTCCGGAGCTCACCAAAATGGCACAAAAATAGGGCCTAACAAGGCCTAAGAGGGGTGAAACAACCTCAAAGCTCAAAACACCCTTAAGCAACTATTTAGAGCAAGCAAAAACAAGACTTTTATATGTTATACACCAAGTCTAAAAATAGTTGCAAGGCAGGCTAAAGAGCTATGCAAAAATGGGGAATAAAAGGGGTAAGTTCTTACCCTTGTTGACCCTCTTCAAAAATGATGGACCAGCAGCTTCTTTGGCTCAAACTAGCTCCAAAACTTCAAGAACAGCCTCTTAGTACCTCAGTAGCTAAAGGAAGGTGTGATGGTGGGTGTTTGTGCACAAAAGTAAGACAAAACACACACAAAACACAAGAGAGAGGGAGATATAGATATAGGATAGATGCACAACTCA
>CM069906.1:29087902-29186455 GCA_036172215.1 Camellia granthamiana | reverse complement strand
TGCCCCTCTGTTTGCTTAGCGCTCTGGTGGACGTGACCAGGAATCCTGCGCTACGACTGGGGTAGGGCAGCCTTGGCCATCCTCTATGGATACATGAGCTCATCTTCCCCGGTGTAGCGGGCAGTTGCTCGGGGGCTACTGGCGAGCTTGGGAGGTACATCTTCTTCTTTTTTTACATTTCTACTTTACATTATCTGTACTCTGTACACTGCACACACTGCGGTCTGCTTCACGTTGACTGTATACCGCACACACGGCACACATATAATCTACTTTACACTGACTGTACACTGCACACACTGTACACTCTGCACAATACACTGCACAACACACGGTTCTGCCATTTCTGCTTCATTCTGCATTCTGCTTTATCTGATAAGCATACTGATATTTGCTCTGCAGTTGTGGGTCTACGCCTACTTCTCGAGGCTTGCGCCAGTACCCGAAGATGAGACCCCTCTCGGCGTTCCTTTCTCCCGCCGCTTCGATGTGAGGTGTGTGCGGAGACCCCGGAGTCTTTTATCTTCTTCCGCCGCTATTTCGACACCATCACTGTCGCAGAGGTATGTTCAACTTTAGAGTTTATTTCAAGCTTCGCTTTGCACTGTATTTTAATAACAGTAGGTAACTGACTACATATCATTCAGATCACCTGGCAGCCCTGGGCTCCATTGCTAGCTGCGATTCGGGAGCGGTTTGCCGGTGCTGAGGAGACCGCCCGGGTTCAGGGATCTTGCTGGAGGGCCCGGTCTGTCGGGCTTGGTACCTGGGTGAGCACTTCCTGCGCCAGACGCTAGGTTTACCAGAGCAGATAGTTCCAGGTCCGCCTCCTATCCACATGAGGGACACAGAGAGGTTCACTCCCGAGCAGATGGCTGATTACACGATCGGCTGGGACGCGGGAGGGCTTCGGGGGCGAGGGCGACTACTCAGAGTACGTCCAGACCTACATCATGCGGCCTTTGAGCAGTGGCCGTCGGGCTGAGAGAGAGAGGCCCGCGGCGCCAGTGGCTAGGGCAGGAGCGGGAGCAGGAGCATCGAGGACAGCTCGGGTTCGTGGCAAGAGTGGGGCCCCGGAGAGGGCAGGGGGCTAGTTGGCCAGCACTGCCCACGACGATGACATGCCGAGGCAGGGTGGGAGACCTATCAGATCCCCATCGCTCCCCCTCCGGCTGATCACGAGTTAGTCGGGTTCTACGACTTGCCCCGGTATGTACTATTGCTTTTTGCATCTTGCATTGTCATTCCATTTCATTTGATATTTCGCAGAATACTGATGTTTCTAACACTTTTGCAGGCTTCCTCCGAGTACACTCGTCAGTCCTTGGAGCTGACCGCCTCTGTGATGGGGATGCTCCAGCGGAGCCTTGACCTGCTGGCCATTTACAGTATTTCGGTATGTTCTTCTGACCACGGTCTCAACCATACATAAACTGTTTCACATAATCTGATGCATCGCACTATCAACACAACACTCGATACACGGCCTCACGGTATCTGATACACTGTATCCTACAGATTGTTCACGCATTACTCACGGCATTCATACACTGTACTCATACACTGCATTCTGTACTGATACGTTGTTCACAACAGTCATACACTGTACTCACACATTGTATTTGGCATTCATACCCTGCTTTGCGTAGCATACTGATGCATTTACCATTTGTGCTTTTCAGCCTCTATTCCAGATTCCTGCTGCAGGAGGTACTCCATCTGGACCTTCTGTTCCTGTTCAAGGAGGAGGGCGAGATGGCAGAGTATATCCCCGCACCAAAGCGGAGCGCACTCATGTTGGGAGTAGCTCACGGGCACCAGTTACTGATGACGATGAGTCCCGAGGCCGAGGCAGAGACGGAGGCAGAGTCGTCCGAGGAGGAGACCAGAGATGGCTCAGGCTCAGATGATGGTGCTGATGATGATGCTCCTGGACCTTTGTCCAGGAAGAGGACGAGGACAGACCCTCTGGCCTGAGACCAGTTGACATTGATCCAGATGTTTGCTGCTTTTCTTCTTTTTGTTTTGCTTTTCTTTTGTTGGTAGCTTGAGTACCTTGTACTGCCGCAGGCAGGTTTTTGTTTTCTCCAAACTTTATACTTGACAAGATGATGAAATGAAACAAACTTTTTCTCTGAAAAAGTGTTACATTGGTACATTTCGTACATTGCATCGCATTGCTTCATATTACACCTCAATGTAAATGAGATTGATCCCCTGTTTGAAAATCAAACACTTGTATTGTAATAACCAGATAATGAACCGGCCAATAGCAAAACAACTTAAACAAACCACTGCTCATTCTGAACTCTCAGCTCGTAACACAGTGCTTGGTTTAATCTGCATACAGCCCACACAGCTCACAACTGATTCTGAACACTGCTGATTCTGACTCTGCTTATTCTGAACTCATAGCCCATAACACAGTATTTTTAGCTCATTCTGCACACGGCGAATCCTGAACAAACAGTCCAATCTGAAAAGACGGAATACAAGAGAACCAATATGGAACCCAAATGTTCACTATTTCCAAGTGACCCAGGTTGAACCCTTGCTGTTTTGCAAGAGAACCAAATCATGTTTTGCACAAATGTGGAGAATGGCACAGCACTCTGAGCACAAAACGATCTAAGAAAAGGGTTTTCAACCGGGTATTGAGCCTACGACTGAACATAGTGAAAAAGACTCAATAACGAAAAACAAAAGTTAAACAAACTAAACATGACGAGACACGCTCGGAACGACTCCAAATAAACATCGAGACAAAACAAAAGACACGACACACAGACGTGTTACAAAGACGAGAGACCTCAGATCACAAGGAGCCAGTTTCTTCGGGTATTATTCCCACCCTTTCTTATTGTGATTCTCACATCACTCGGCCCTCATGCTTCGGTTTTTTTCACTCAAAACCCTTTTGCTCACTTTTCTCTCAACTTGCATCTCTCTATTCTTTAATCTATCATTTTATATCCCTCCCTGATGGTTGATGGATAAATTGAAAGTCGGGGGGTTCATGCCTAACACTGTTGCTCACAGCTATTCTTCTGGTGACATCTAGTCGATGCCCTGGATGAGGGAGTGGAGTGTCTTGATCCACCCCAATTCTGCGCTCGCACTTGGCTTGATACCTCATTGCTCAGAGGATGAGAGTGCTTTCAACCCTTTACAGACAGCTCAGTTGTGCCCTTGTTGACAGGTAGAGTGCCCTTCTGGCAAGTATGTTGACGATGGGGGAAAAGGCAGGAAGCCTGACTCAACTGCGCCCCTAGTTCATCATTTTGACCATTTTTGTTTTCATTTTCTACTAAAACAATTTTGACCAAATGAGAGTTAGATTAACACCTTGTTCGATTTTTGATTTGAAATCATGCAAGTCAGGCTATGAGCACTGAAAATTTTCCTTTTTTGGGTCCAAGAAAATGGTCCAGTTTTGGAAAATGAAAATAATTTTCGAGAAAATGGTCAACCTCAGTAAAATTTTCAAAAAACTATTTTTGCAAGCGGTCAACGCTCAACGAGCACAAAACTTACTCTCGAGATGCACAACCTCGGATCGGAGGCAATGGAAAATTGCCCCTTGTCTGGATGGCATTGCACGGCAACGGAAAGTTGCCCTTGGTTTGAATGGTGACTCATGCAACGGAAAGTTGCCCCTTGTCTGGATAATGCCGTAGCATTTTGTAGTCAATCCTCATTAGCGATGATCACGACCGAACTCTCGGATACAGAGAAGACGAAGGTGGTCAAAACCAATATATAGACACAGTCACTTTGAAAGTGCGTGTGGCTGGACTTCAGGATGAAGTTGCCTACGTATCCCAAACATGGGAATCAAGCCTTACGTAGTTCTGGTGTCACAACCGAACTATCGGATTCAGAGAAGGCAGGATGATCAAAACCATTACATGGACACACTCGATTTGGAAGTGTTTGTGGCTAGACTTCAGGATGAAGTTGCCTACATATCCCAAACATGGGAATCAAGCCTTACGTAGTTCCGGTTAAGATACACTCGTGGTATTAACCCTCACCACGCTTTAACTTTTGCCAAGGTCGCCCTTCTGGGTTTTCACCTTGCGAGCTATGTTCTTCTTTCTTTTCAATTCTTTTTATCTTTTTCTTATCTTTTCTCTTTTGCATTTTTCTCTTTTTGGATTTTCTTTTTGTTTTTTGTATTTTTCTCTTTTTTTTGTATATTTTTCTTCTTTTTTTTTTGTATTTTTTTTTTTTGCTCTAACTTTTGCCTGGGTCGCCCTTCCAGGTTTTCGGCCCAGCGAGCCTCTCAAGGGTAAAAGTGTAGCTTTGTCCATGCCAAATGGTTTTTTTGAGATCCTGAAGTCATCTGAATCCAGGAGAATGACTGTTGTATTGATTTGCAAAAAGGATCCATCTTCCGGCTCTTCGAGTACATCGGACATTTTTGCCTCTAGTTTGTGCGGTGCTTCTGATTTAGCTTTGCAAGCTTCTTCTAGCGACATCTGATCTTCTTGATCTGACTTTGGTGCCTCTTGTTCGAGGGCTGTTTCAAATTTGGCCACACAGGCCTTACATGATGGTTGGCCGCTGAACATTCTGAAAGTACGTTCAAGGTTTTGAGAGCAAAGGGGGTGAATCTTGAGGCTGAGAGCGATCCTAAGCTACACAATCTCAAGAGCGATTCCACACAGGTCTTCGCAGGACTGCGCAAAACATTTTGTTTTTGAAAGTTTTTAAGAAAGCGACAAATCACTTGCGCTGAAGATAATGTGGAACCAATCTGCATCAAGCCAGGGTCCTTCTCAGTACTCACACTAACAAGCATGATTTTATTCATTAAAGGCTTAGCATGCCTCTCTTTCTCTCAATTGGTCAAATTTTGCAAAACCCCCGAGGAATTTTTTCCTCTTTGTTTTCATCACATTGTTCGAAAGGTTTTGAAAAACTTAGGTCAATACAATGACTTATAGGCAAAAAAGAGCAGGTGAAATGCGCTGCCGTTCATTCTAACTTGTTGGCACAACAGGTTCAAAGGAGCAATAAGCACGGAAACATGATAGCCGCAGCTATTTCATTCAAAACCTCAAGTTGCAACTGGGTCCACAGCAGAGACAGACTCAAAAGAAAACAAAGGGGGTAATTTCAAAACAAAACGGTGTTCGAGGCAACAACCCCAGAATCACCTGACATTCTATACAATGGGACTGACTCGGCACAACAAGACAGACCCTTAAGCAAAAGACTGACTCAAGACAATGAGACAGACACAAAATAAGACCATCGAACTGACCTAACACCCAAGTCAGAAACTACAAAATTAGCATTCACAGATGCTCAAAAAAGTGCGTACCAGACACCACATCTGAAATACACCGAGCGCCGCCCGCAGGTGGTCCAACCCTTGATCACATACTTGCAGTATCCTCGAAATCTAACAATTCAGCGGTGACAGACTTTGCTGAGGTAGGCGGGAGGATGACATCATTGTCGATCAAATCCTGCACTTCGTGGCGAAGTTGGAAACAACCATCGGTGTTGTGACCGGTTTGCTGGTGGTACGCGCAATACAAGGTAGCATCATGTGAGGGAGAGAGATTCTTCGGGAGAGGCCGAGGCTCGAGAGGTTTAAGGTGCCCCCTTTCGGCAAGGATCTGGAGCGCCCTAGACAAAGGCATATGGAGAGCATGAAAAACCCTGCGGCCTCGAGGCAGGTATTTTGAAGTCTGAGAATTCTTGCTAGACGCACTAGCGAAAGGGTCGACAGGCACTGCCTTGGCTTTCTGATCTTTCCCAGGTGCAGAGTTGGGAATGGAAGGAACTGTTCTGGCATGACGGGGCCTATCCCGATTTTCTGTCTGGCTGGAACTCCCCTCGGTTGGAGCGGGGAAAGCATCATCCACAGTTTTAGCCACCACTGCGAATACCTGCTGCTTATTCATCCCCCCAGCTTTCAAAGCCTCGACTGCCCACAACAGTTGTTCAACGAGATCAGCATCTGTTCCCACTTTATTCTTACCTCTGGCCTCGGCTTGATCGAGGGCTTGGGTTGCTATATCAGAGCAAAACCCAGTTGTTGTTGCCATGTCATGTCCATAGTTTGAGGCAACCTCAGGTTGGCTGAGCTCGATCACAATCCGTCCCAGTAGCGGGGGCTCTTGTGGTACAAAATTCCCGGCGTAGGATGTAGTTGGTGGCGAAGCCGACATTCCGTAGGTGAGATCAGCCACAGGTCGCTGAAGATCACCAATCATTCCCATCAACTCGAACATGGTGGGCTCATGAGCCTGATACAACTGGGGTTCCCAGATCGGGCGCGCGGCAGGCGACCTGGGCGGATGCGGTACATCAACATTGGTTTCATCCCGCAAAATGTTCTCTTGATCCAATGTGGCTGTCATAACCACTATTTCCTCTGAACTTTGCATCATCAGAAGTCCTCTTGAACTGAACGGAGATGATGGATCAGATGTCTGTCTTGCCTCGGCAAAGGAGACCACTGGCTATTCTGTACTAACTCTCTGAACTGAAAGAGAAAACACGCAGCATTTCGGCCCAATCAGAACATACACAAGCATAGCTGAATAACTGTACTCTACTACTGATCACTGTTCCCTAAAATGACTGCCCTGAAAACTGACCGCAGATATAACTGATTCTCAAATTCCGATACTGATGCCCTCAAGCCTGATACTCAGACTTGCAAATTGATATATGCATTCCTTGTAGAGGTTAACTCAAAAAGCACATAACAAACAAGCAAGAGCCAAAACACCCCTATGTTGGGGGTAGGGTTTCCCTGTCCTATTTTGTCAGGAGCTAGGGTTTCACTACGCACGCAGCGGTTTCAAACAACCTATAATCGGGTAGCAACCTGTCCTAGCTTGGAATGGTCACTATGGATTCCGAACATGCACTAGGTCGAATGGTCAAAAGGGTGCCCCGGTGACAACCGGGGTTTGTGTTCCCATCGTGGCAGAGCCCGTAACTGATCAGCTTTATGGCACGCTTCTCGAAGCGAGCCTCCGGCAAACCGTTCAGGAATAGCAGACGGCAAACACTGTGACTTAGGCGCACCAATGCACATGCAATGCAAAGAAACACATAAGTGTAGTCAAAACAAGATATCATGAGTTCGAGTCGAGCTCTCTAAACTCCCCAGCAGAGTCGCCAGAATGAGCACAAATAACACTTAATACATGGCCAACAAGAGATTAAAAATGGTGCTCACACATGGGGCTAAAATGGCACTTTTTGAAGACAACAAGGAGAGGGGATGGCCCTCTCCTTCTTAGGACCTTAAAGCACCATCCTCACCACTGAAATCCCTCAAGATTTCAGTGGTGAGGAGGCCCAAACAAGGTGGTCCCCGAGCTCACCAAAATAGCACAAAATGGGGGCCAAACAAGGCCTAAGAGGGGTCAAACAACCCCAAACACCAAAACAACCTTAAACAACTATTTTAAGCAAGTAAAAATAGAACTTTTATATGTTATATACTAAGCTTAAAATAGCAAGCAAAGATGGCTAAAAGCCTATGCAAGAATGGGGAATAAAAGGCAAGGTTCTTACCCTTGAAGACTTTCTTCAAGAACAATGCTCCAGTAGCTTCCTCAAGCTTGAATCCACCCAAGAACTCCAAGAACAACCCTCTAATGCCTCAGCAACTAAAGGTATAGTGTAACACTAGGTGTTTGTGCACAAAAGTAAGGATAAACACACACTTATACACAAAGAGAGGAAGATATAGAGATAGAATAGACACACTATGCTAACCCTAAAACCAGACCTCTGGAGCTTTTTTGTAACCCTAAGAAGGGAGGAGAAGGCCCTCCCTTTATAGAGGATCACTCTTGCAAAGCTTATAAAACAAGCTAAGCAAGAGTGAAATCCCTCCATACATGTGTATGGAGGGGGGTCAAAGTGTATGCCAGCTAGCACAACTGGCATAAAAATATCTGCAAAAGCAGATGCACAGTGGTCGTCCAGCCAAAAATGCCAAATTGACCAAAACAATGGTCGGCCGGCCACAAAGAATGCCAGCCGGCCAAACATTTGACCGATGGCAACAAAGCAATGGTCGGTGGCCTCAAGCCATGGCTGGTGAGGTGTGGGGATGGCCAACAAGCCATTCCCTGCCCTTAAAAAGCAAAACACAAGTGTTTGGTGCAAAACCAAACACAAAACAGTCAAGTCGAGAGGTCTTGAGGCAAGGCGCATGGCCGAGGCCTCCGGGAACTCAAGACGAACACAAACAAGGATGATCACCGAGTGTTCAAACGGTGACGTCCAAGTCTTGAGGACGGTCAAAAATGGGGTGTCTACAGAAGTGATTCAAAAAATGGAACTAGGCATTTGCATGATCACTATAAAAGTTGTACTAGGAAAAAAAGTGATAGACATGAGGCAAAAAGTTTTAACTAACAACTTTAATAGAGAGAGTCCAAAAATGAATTCTTATATTTTTTGTCAAGATTTTGCTAGGAAAGAGTTTTCACATGCCACAATATTGCATGAATATACCTTCTTTATCGTAGATCATGTTGGTTTTAAACGATATTTAGCAGCACTCCAACCATTGTTTGAAGTACCTTCTCGAAATATGATAAAGAGTGAAATTTTAAAGATTTATGATTATGAGAGGGTGAAGACATTGAGTTTGGTGGAGAATAATAAAAGTAGGGTGGCAATCACAACTGATATGTAGACTGCTAGTAATCAAAAGAAAGGATTCATGACTATAACAACACACTTTATTGATGATTCATGGACATTGCAAAGTCGCATTTTGAGGTATATATTTGTAAATTTGCAAATCATTTAAAAGTTCTATCTTATTCAGTTCAATTTGCATGTTATTAATAATTGTTCGCGAATATTGTATTTTAGGTTTATTTATGTTCCATGCCCACACACAAAAGAAGTTCTTTATGATATTTTGCTTGAGTGTATGATGGATTAGAATATTGATAGAAAAATCTCTATTGTTACTGTTGATAATTGCTCCATAAATGATGCCATGATTACAATGTTGATGGATAAGTTGAGTAATACATCGCTTTTGTTGGGTGGTACTTTGTTTCATATGCGTTGTTTCAATAATATAATAGCCCCAAAAAAAATAAAAAAATAAAAAAGATAAAAAAGGGAGTGTGTAGACACCCCATTTTTGACCGTCCTCAAGACTTGGACGTCACCGTTTGAACACTCGGTGATCATCCATGTTTGTGTTTGTCCTGAGTTCTCGGAGGTCTCGGCCACACGCCTTGCCTCAAGACCTCTCGACTCGCCTGTTTTGTGTTTGGTTTTGCACCAAACACTTGTTGTTTTGCTTCTGAGGGCAGAGAATAGCTTGTTGGCCAACCCCACACCTCACCGGCCATGGCTTGAGGCCACCGGCCATGTTTTCTTGCCACCGGCCATTGGTGATGGCTGGTCGGCACTCTTGGTGGTCGGCCGGCCACCTTTGTTGGTCAAATGTCCACTTTTGTTGGTCGACCACTGTTCATATGCTTTTAGCAGATATTTTGTGCCAGCTGGCACCCACTTTGCACCCCCTCCATACACGTGTATGGAGGGATTTCACTCTTGCTTAGCTTGTTTTGTAAGCTTTGCAAGAGTTGGAATTCTATAAAGGGAGGGCTTCTCCTCCCTCCTCAAGGGTTCCAAGAAAATTCCAGAGCTCTGGATTAGGGTTAGAAATAGTGTATCTATCTATCTCTATATCTCCCTCTCTTGTTGCCTTTGTGTGTGTTTAAGTGTGTTTTGTTCTTACTTTTGTGCATAAACACCTAGTATCACACTTTACCTTGGTTGCTGAGGTGCCAAAGGGTTGTTGTTAAGGTTTTTGAGTGACTTAAGCTTGGAAAGGCTGCTAGAGCTCCATTCTTGAAGAGGTCTACAAGGGTAAGAATCTTACCCCTTTATTCCCCATTCTTGCACTAGCTTTTAACTTATCTTGCATCGGTTTTTGAGCTTAGTGTATAACATATAAAAGTTCTGATTTTGTTAGTTTTTAGAACTTTGTTTAAGGTTGCTTTGAGGTTTGGGGTTGTTTCCCCCCTCTAAGGCCTTGTTAGGCCTTGTTTAAGGTCATCTATTTTGGCCCTTTCTTTGAGCTTTGCATGACCTTTCTACCACTAAAATCCAGAGGATTTTCAGTGGTAGAGAGGTGGTTTTGAGGTCCTAAATGGGAGAGGGTCATCCCCTCTCCATATTGCCTTTGATGCTCACACAAATGGCTTGTGTTGTAGCTTGTATGCTTAGCTTTGTTTAGCTTCTTTTCAATGCATATTTGTGCTTATTTTGCCATGTTATAGCACTATTTTAAGTAGGTTTAGACACACCATGCATGCTTTGCATACTTGTCTTGTAATGCCATGAAATTACCTTAACATGCTTTGTACTTTGAGCCTTGTTTTTAGCATGATTTTGGCCTAGCTTTGCGAAGCTTTTATGTATGTTTTAGTATGCTTAAGGTCTGTTTTTGGTTGTTTGGGTCATCCATGACTTGCTTGGTATAGCTACCATGCAACCTAGCTTGTATGCTTTGAGTGTTGGCCCCTCTAGCATGCTCTCCTTGCATCATTTTAGTGGTTTGGCACCACTTATCATGTCATTTCAGTCCATATAGCATGCTTGTGTACTTGCATTTATGGCTCCTTTGATGCTTTAAAAGGCTTGTGTCTTATGCTCCATGTTTGGACCTTTGTGCATGCCTTTAGACTTAGGCCATTTAGATACCATCTAGGTGTGCCTTTGACCTTGTTTTGGTTTGCCTTGGGGTGGTTTTGAGTCCCCATGGCCCTTTGGTCATTTGTTTCATGTGTCACATGGCCATAGTTCAAGTCCTTGGGTTTGGTTGCATGCCTTGCTTGCATTGTTAGGTTGATTTGGCATCATCCCTCATGTATTTTCAGAGCTTGCTATGCTTGCCATTAGTCCATGTGTATCCTCTTTTAAGTGTGCTTAAAGGTTGCTATTTGATGCATAAGTGTTGGACTTTGTGTGCATGAATGTTTGTGTGTACATTGGCCTTGCATGTTGTCACATACTTGGCCCATAAACATCTTGTTACATGCTTACATGATAATGCATTTGGCATGCATTTTTCTCTTTGTTTTGGTTGCTTAACATGTTACATGTTTGCATGTTGGCATTGCATTTCGCATGCTTGTTAGCTTGCACACTTGTTACATGTTTGCATGTTTGCATGCTTGTTGGCATTCTCATGTTGCATGCTTAGCTCACATGCCTAGGTTGCATTGCATTGAGCATGCATGCCTTGTCTCTTGATCAAGTGAAAGAGGTTGGGCCTATTGTTTGTTTGTGTGCATCTCATTCCACATTGAAATGGCATACTTGGTTTTTTGGGCCATCACGCATCGAAATAAGCGATTGGTGGTACGAGAATCGAGTACCATCCCCCTTTGAGTCATAAACATGATAAGGGGTGTGGTGGTGCCCACACTGCTTTGAAATGTATTGCCATACCTTGCTTGTCCTCTGTTGCTGTCAAAACAGGTTTCTGCAGGAAGATATGGTCGGCCGACCATTCTCAGTGCCGGCCGGCCATGAATTGGTGGCCGAGAGCTCAATAGATGGTCGATGACCACTTTACCATGGCCGGTGGTGTTTCCTCTTGGCCGGTGGCATCCCACAGTATTCAGAGAATGTTCCTTGGGACTTGTGCAGTCTTCAAAGGCATAAAACAGTGTAAACAGAGGCAGCTTGTGCATGGTGGTGGATTTCCGAATAGAATCGGGCACGCATGCATTGGACCCTTTTCCCGAGGCTGTTTTATTGCTTTATTAGCTTAGTTAATTTGCTTAACTAGTTAATTGGTTTGTAACTATTTAATTAGCTTGTTAGTTGATTAAATTGTATTATTCTTTCGGTCCCTCCGAGCGAGGGTGAACTTGTAATAAGTGTGCGTGCGTGCGATGCATGTCTTCCAACCCCCACTTCTTTCTCCCTTTTACTTACTTGCTTTTGATGGTTAGTATTAGGACATGTTTCAATTAGCATCCTTATGCTATGCATGTATGCATCATTCATCAGTATTGCATGCACCGGGCTCGGCGCATCATACTAATTGCATAGTATTTCAAATCTAACTTGAATACATGTTATCTGTTGCATTTCACATGCCATCTATAGATTAGCCGAGCCTACTCTAGCTGCATTTCGCCTACGATGCATTAGCCATCTTAACATGGACTTGGATCATACATTTGATTACTAACATGTTCCTTGTTTCTGGCTTGGAGTACTAGGTGAGTATTTATGCTTTAGCATCTCGCATGAGTGTGAATGTTAACATGAAAGCATGCTTGCCATGAGGCTAACTGCTTAGTTGATTTACTGCCTGAATGCCTGTGGGTGAAGGTTGGATTGCTTGAATTGGAACAACTCGTTGAAATCCGTGTTTTAGCCTACTTGCGAGTAGCAAAATTCAAACTGTCTTCCAAACGAGCGGATATGCAATGCTTTGTTCCAAATTAGGCGATCTAGTCTATACTTTTGTGTTGTGTGCATCACATAGTAAAATTAGCTAATTAACCAGAATAAGAATGCATAATGTTTTCAAAACTAGATATCATGGTTAGTAGAGGCCAATCTTTGATCGGGTGAGCGGGGGGTGCTCATAGCTGACCTTCCCCAATCGTACCCAAACTCCCGAGCCGAGGCAACTTTGGTGATGATGGACACGTGGCCTTAGGCAAATGAGTCAGGGTTTCCTAAATTCCCCAAAAATAAAATATTTATGTGGCGACTCTGTATCTGGCAAAGCAGTCCATATTTGGCACTTCTTTCTAAAAATCTATTTTTCAAAAACGATTTGCCGGATTTGGACTCTTTGATGATTCATCGGTCTTGCATTGTACTCTGCGAGATTAGATACAGGACCATGACATTAAGTCCTGAACTGTAGTAAGCCCAAGATGAACAAAACGAGATTCCCTCCCAGGACGTTCGGGGACGTCTACAGAGTGGCCGGTTGCGTCCTTTGTTAGGTTTTTGTAATTGGCAATCATGTTTGACAAAACTCCTTTCAATTGTAATTTTATTCGATCTTTTATTTTAGTGAGGCTATGAGTATTTAGATGCGAATCCAACATGAATTATGCATATGCAGAGGAGTTTGTGATCTTAATCCTATCATGTTTTCCACTTTGCTGACTATGTTGGGGGTCGAGCTGCTCAGTCAGCTCGCTGGGGTCCAGGGGGCAGCGCCCCATATCGGGTCCGAGTCCGAAGCAAAAAGAAAAGTTGCAACCACTCGAGTGGTTGATTGTGCGCTCGAGCGACGATGCAATCCTTTCAGAAGTTTCACTCGCCTACAAAAGTATTGGGAGTTATATTTTTGCGCTCAAGCGGCCTTTCCTATGCTCGAGTGTAGATCCTAGTTCTGAAACACGCGTTTTAGTCAGATTGCTCGAGCGTCCATTCCTACGATCGAATGAAGATCATGATTTTGTTTGCTATAAATCTGCGATTAATTTAGTGGATTGTTTTGTGGCTTTGGCTCATGGTTTTGTTATCACAATTGGAGGCGCTCCAATTGTGGTTTTTCCACGTTAAACCATCGTGTCGATTCACCTTTGATTGTTTGATTCGGATTGTTATTTACTAGTTAAAATTGATACATGTTCACAAGTGAATATCTCGAGCGGTTGATTGTGCACTCGCGCGAACATGCAATCCTTTCAGAAGTTTCACTCACCTACAAAAGTACTGGGAGTTGTATTTTTACGCTCGAACAACCTTTCCTGTGCTTGAGCATAGATCCTAGTTCGTAAACACGCATTTTAGTCAGATCGCTTGAGTGTCCATTCCTGTGCTCGAGTGGAGATTGCGATTTTGTTTGCTGTAAATCTGTGATTAATTCAGTTTCTAGGGTACGACTTTCATCTAAATATTCTTTGCTTATTTCCTTGGATATCTATGAGAGTTACATCATGAATTGAGTGGAGTATATCAAAGGGTTTGTTTATTTTGTTTTATTCACAAAAAGAGAGTTGTTCTTTCGGTGGATTCATTGGAATTAGGGCTTGAAGCTTTGGTGGATTCTGGAGTGGCTCATTGTTGTGGATTCGACATCAACGTTATGGATTCAACGTTGGACAAGACAATTTCGAGGTAAAGACGGTGGTGAAAAATGCACATTGGGGTCGGTTCAATTTAGGCGTGGATTTGCTAAGTAATTGAGATTACACTTGTGTAATTCCTTTGTCTTCTTAGTGGATTGTTTTGTGGCTTTTGCCCATGGTTTTTTTATCTCAATTGGAGGCACTCCAATTGTGGTTTTTCCACGTTAAATCGTCATTGCAATTCATCTTTGATTGTTTGATTAGGATTGTTATTTACTAGTTAAAATTGACACATAATCACAAATAAATATCTCGGGGATTTTTAGATTTTTCACCCTTCCCTAAGCCTTCTTGGCATGCTTTGAGTATGCACATGGTGTAAGACCATGTTATACACTCAACCTCTTCTAGGGGCTAAATTATGTGAGTATTGTAATAACCCGACCCTCGCATGTGCTTCTAACATAATTAGTCCCTTATTTTGTGCCTTTAAATGCTTGATGAAAACAATTTGTGATCTTATCTGTTGGATAAGAAAAACATATGTGCATTTAAAATGTTTAGAACAGAAATTGGGAGCCTTAGAGGCATGATAATCCGAAATTGATGTGATATTTGAGCTCAGCATAATTTTTAGGTAATATTAAGCATGTCGGTGAAATTTCAATTTGGGATGATTAAATGATTGATATTTGTCCTTATTCACATTGTGTATATATATATCCATGTATTATGTTCCTTAAACACCTAGACTTAGAGGCAACAAGAGAGAAAAGATTGGGTTAGAGAGGGGTTTGAGAGGTAGGGTGAAGAAGATTCTCCAAGGGGGTTGAGAATTTGGGAGACTTAAACTCAAGGTATGTAAAATATTTGTGTAGATTATACCTTAATTACCTCCTCTCTTGTCATGGATAGGAATTCTTGGTGTATGAGTAGAATTTTCTTTGATGTGGGATGTGTTTGGATTTAATTGAGAAGATGTGTTGATGTTAGATTGATTTAGAGTTAAATTTCATCCTATTCCTTATCTATGCATGATCATGCTCAATTATGGACTTGGATGATCTTAGTGTATAAAATTCTCCATGTTTATGTTATGCTCATGAAATGCAAGGACAAGAATTGAGTTGCACTCAAATGAATATATGTTTGTAATACTTTGTACAAGATTTATGTTTGGCTATGGGATCATATGTCCACATGTTATATCTCCTAAATTACATGATGTTTAGACTATGTTTTATGACTTTAAAGATCTATTTTGGACCTTGTTGAATCCATCAAAGAATTGGATTTTTGGAGAATTTCGGACAGGTTTTTGGCAGAATCGCCACACGTGCGGGAGTCACTGCCGCACGTGCGGCAATTGGGGCAAATTTTGGGCTTGAACACTGTCTAAAAGGCACATGCGGGGCATCACTGCCGCACGTGCAGGAGGATTTTCCGCACGTGCAGGACTCACAGCCGCACGTGCGGCCCAAGGTGGAAAAAAATGGTTTGCTTCTTTTGACCTATTTGACCCCCTGGGATAGTTGAAATTAATATTTGAAATGTTTAAAATTCTTTTTAATGTACTGGAAGTTAACGATTGAAATGTAAATTTAAGAAGAGTTTGAACTAAATTGTGAGTTCTATATGTGTAGGGCACACTCCGGGAGGAAGTCGCGTCCCGCCACAACACTATGAGTAATAGTGCAATGGCTATACATTCATTTACCGTTAATGCTTATCGCTATTACTGTTCTGCTTTCCGTGAATCACTACATTACGTGTTTGTTGGTTAGAAAGTAATGTGAATATAAACGTGAAGGAAGTTTGTGTACATTTCTGTTATTTCTAGGCCAATGGCCATTCTGTTATTTCTGGGCCGATGGCCGTTCTGTTATGTCTGGGCCTAAGGCCGTTCTGAAGGTGACACAACATTGGCTTCACCGTGTGAACTCTGAAGTACATATTATGTATCTTACTTTGAGTATACTATTATTCACTGAGCGTAGCTCACTCTGTATTTTGTCTATTTCTGTAGGTGCTCAACCGGGAGGTCAGTCCTAACCCCGATGCTCGTCTCCCTTTTGTCAACCTAAGTATAACCAGGCACTTGGAGACGCCCGTGCATTTAGTGAAGTTTTGTTGGGCTTTTGGGTTCGTACTCTCGTTGTCGATTATAGTTGGACTGTAAATAATATTTTTGTCATACGCCCAATCCTAGGGCTGGATCTGTATATATATATGTATGTAACTGATGCTCGGATGCGTGTTTCTGTATATTATTTTCCTGTTATGATGTGCGTGATCCTAACATGTCAATAGTAGCTCAATGGATATGTTTTGATGTTGTTCTTTGATATTAAATGCTTCCGTTCAGGCCCCCTATATTGTGTATATCAGGTTTAATGCCCATGTCTGCATAGGTCATGCCCGAACTTTTAGAGGCGGGTTCCGGGGCGTGACAAGTATAGGTGGCAATGTTTTTATATTTATTTAATAATTTTTTCTCTTTTCTTCTAAGCTTTAGTGCCCTATATAGTAAGTCTTCTTCTCCCATTTTGCTCACACACGGCTGAGAGAGAATGACAAAAGAAAAGAAAGAAAAACATGAGAAAAGAGGAAGAGAGAAGTGTAAGAACCTGAATTTTTAGACAATTAATTAATTTGTTAATAATAATATTAAATCAATTAATAGTGATTATTAAATTATTAAATTAGAATGTTAATAACATCCTGATTAATACCAATATTAAACTCCTTTAAAAAAAATTATTTAGGAAAATTTATTGGAAAGTCCTGTTTTGAGAATTTCTATACCATTTGGTCCTACTTTTCAAATGGTTGATTGAGGAGTCCTTATTAGGTGTAGTGTGTGACCAATAAGTCATTTTTCAAACGTAGATGGGTATTGGTTAGACAAATATACCCTCACAAGTTAATTGGGGAAGTTTGTTTTTGTTTTTTTCTTTTTCTTTTTTTTTTTTTTTTGGAATGTGTGACAGGTATGGTGTGATACACCAATGTGACAGCTATTAATGTGACACTCCAACGGCGGGACAACGTAACAGGTATGATGTGTATAGCGACCCCGGTCTCTTCCCATTTGATTATTGTATCCGGACTTAGGTTCCGTGGATTCCGTTGTCATAATATTGTTGTTGTTGTCCTTTGATTCCTTATTCTTGGGTTATAGGATATTTTGGGCAGGTTGATTGCAGGTTGGTTGGGTTTAGAAACCAAGTGTTGATGTTCAGTTTTTGGCTTGGTCGCTCGAGCGAGGTCTTCCTTTTTGGTTCGTCGCTCGAGCGAGCATTTCTTGGCTCGAGCGAGGATTGCGTCCAGTACTAGACCTGAACGCAGTGTTTGTTGGCTCGAGCGAGCTTTTCTTCGCTCGAGCGAGCTGCTTTGTCTTTGGCTCGAGCGAGCTTCTCTCTTCGCTCGATCGAGGTCAGTTTCTTGTGTCTGGTCGCTCGAGCGACCAGGTCTTCGCTCGAGCGAGCCTGTCCAGTATTTAAACGTAACAGCGGGATTTTTAGGGCAGTTTTTCATTCTTTTTGATCTCAAACCCTAAAGTCCGACTTTTCTTCTTCTCTAAACACCTTTTCTCCTAGGTTTGATCTAGTTAGGGTGTGTTTCTACCCTAGTTCTTTTACAAATAAGATAGAGGAGAGTGAGGGCTTCCATTTAATCTGAGCAGTTGTCGGTTTGGAGCACTTTGGAGTTTCGAGCATCTTCTTCATCATCATCTTTTGGGTTCTTTCTTTGAGGTAGGGATTTCCTACTCCATTTATACGTTTTAATCCTAAGTAGTGGTATTTTGGTATGTGGGGGTAGTTTGGTAATTTTGGGAGAAACCTTAGGGTTTGTCATAGATTAATTTATATAATTAATTTTAAGGAATATTGTGATATTAGGTTAATTCATGAGATTGGGGAAAACTTAGTGATTTAACTATGTAACTGGGTAGTTTAGATGCTTACCTATGAGAATGATGAAATTTCATTGTGTTGTTATATTTATTTCTTGTTTAGAAATAATGGTTTTGGGCTATCGGTGGAGGATAGCCATTGATTGTTGTAGACCTTGCATGCGGCTTAGGGATAACTGAAATTGGGTCATTTATTTGACTGTTGAATTAATACAGAATATTCGTGTATTGATTATGTGATGTATATGTCGAGTATTGATTATGTTGCATATGCATTTTGTTTTGGAGGAGATAGGGGATGAACTTCACGGTTTATGGAAAGATAGGGGATGGACCTCTAAACCGGATTTGTTGGGAGGAGATAGGGGATGGACTCCAGTAGCATCACATATGTGTGTGCTTATTGATAATAGAAATATTTCTATTTGTTGTTGATATGATACATCACCACCATGTGTGTCAGTTGGGAAGTATGGAAGTGGATTTGATTGAGATTTGTTATAACACCAGCATGAGTGTTTAATTTGTTATAAGAAAGGTTTAACCTGATTTGTTATCCTTGTTGAGTTGTTTGGCCAGGTTCTGAGCCATGTCTGTATGAATGAAAAGTGTATTGTGTCATAGACCATGTGTCATAGACAACGTAGACATTCGTGTCATAATATTGTAAACTGAATATTTTGTGTTAACCATGTACCGGGTGCTACTGCTTTAGTTAATTCTTATGCTTGGTTTAGTATTTCTCTACTGGGCTGTGGCTCACCCTATATGGGAACTTCATTTTCAGGTTCAGGTGGTTCACAACCTCCAAAGACTTAGCTTGTGAGGAATTGGACTGGAAGATTTGCTTTATTTGTGTTATTTGTTTTATCTGAACTATGTAAACATTCAAGCCGAGGGCTTTATTTGTTTTGAGTTAGAACTCATGGAATTGTGTCCAAGTATTGGCTTGGCAAGATGTAAGCCCGTAGGGCATTTATTATGATGTTTTATTTCGTAATACTCTGATGATTGAAATAATATAATGTTTCTTTTAATAATGCATGTCTTGTTTTATATTCAATGGGTTAATTTTTGAGGGCGTTACAACTTGGTATCAGAGCGTACCGGGTTTGAATACTTTGGGTACGTGGGAAGTGATTAGTATCACAATGGGTTCGTCTCGTTTGATAGAGACTTAGTGTAATGATTACATGCTTATATGATAACATGTTTTATGTGACTATGTGGGTATGGAATGTAGTTTCTAGGATGTTGATTGGACCCTTGAGTCTCTGAAAGTCTTGTTGGAAAGGCACTTGATCAATGTTGTTTCCAACCGGAACTTTAGTGACGCCTTGGGACTATCATTATCCAGGAATGAAATTCGTAGGTGCTTATGTGATTATGTGCTTACGTGGTGTGATTTATTGTTGTCCAATGCATTAAGACGCGAGTGTCATAGTTTTGGCATAATATTTAGAGTGCTAACGTCTTTGTTTCCTTTATTAGGATGTCAGGACGAGGACGAGGTCGTGGTAGGCGTGGTAGGCAGGCCAGGCAGGAAGTGCCTATACCGGAGGAAATTCCGGCAGTTCAGGAGGGTGTTGGCCAGGCCAATGTGGCCGAGCCAGTAGGCCAGCAGGCTATGGGCGCTTTAGCCCGAGAGATAGCAGGGGCATTCAGGGAGTCAGTAGGCATTCTCCGAGCTTAGAATCAGGCTCCGGTTGTTGTTGCGGATGCAGGACCCTCCTTTCTGAAGAGGGAGTTTTTCCGGTCTAATCCGGATGAATTTGTGGGTGATCCAAAAGAGCCGCTTAAAGCAGATGAATGGCTCGAACAGACAACGAAAACGTTTGAGATGCTTGGCATCGAAGACGAGGGGTTGAAGGTGACCTTGGCATCTTTCCAGCTTAAGGGGGATGCGGGTCAGTGGTGGAAGTTCACCAAAGGTCGTATTGGAGGTACTTGGAAGGCTTTTGTTGATGCTTTTCAGGAGAAGTACCTGTCTCCAGCTGTTCAGGAGAAGTTGAGAGATCAGTTCTGCCAGCTAAAGCAGAATAGTTCATCAGTGGCTGAGTTTGAGGCCTCATTTACTAGTTTGTCCAGGTTCGCACCTGAGTTAGTGGCGTCTGAGGAGCGTCGGTGTATTGAGTTTGAGAAGAAGTTGAGGCGTGGCCTCATGCTGAGAGTTGTCGGATCTATGATTAGGGATTTTGGGCGATTGGTTGATGCAGCAGCCCATACCGAGGCTATGATGCAGGAGGAGGAGGAAGGGCAGAAAGGCTCCAAGAGGAGTCAGGATGGCCAGAGTGATGGTAGGAGGCAGAGAGGTTTTCACTCCTCAGCAGCCTCGGAGTAGTTTTTCTAGATCCACTTTTCCAGTGCCGAGTGCTAGTTCGGGGAAAGGCAGTCAGGGAGACATTACCTGTTTCAAGTGTGGTCAGCTGGGCCACAAGTCTCCAGTTTGTCCTCAGAGGGGAGGAGTTCAGAGAGCAGCATCTTCTTCGGCTCGATCTCAGAGCCAGAGTCAGGGCAGAGGCCAGCCGCTCTCTTGTTTTCAGTGCGGTCAGCCGGGGCACATGAAGAGGTTTTGCCCACAGTTGGGTGGCACGTCTGGTGCATCTGGTTCGAGGCAGACTCAGAGTCAGCTGCCTGCTCCGTCAGTTCAGGCCTCGAGGGCCAATCAGGGGGCTTCTTCGTCCCAGTCTGTGCAGCAGTCTTATGCTCCGAGGGGTGAGCAGGTTGATCAGAGGTCGTCTGGGCGCGTGTATGCTGTTACCGCGCAGGATCCTGTACCGGCTCCATCTGTTGTGAGAGGTACCTTCTTGTTTGCAATTCAGTTGCTAGTGTTTTGGTCGATACGGGTGCATCTCATTCTTTTGTGTCTGCTGCATTTGCATCCATCTTGGAGTTGGAGTTAGCTCAGTTAGCATCACCTATTTGTGTAGTGTCACCTCTTGGGGGTGAGTTGATTTTGAAACAAGGTGTTAGGGGTTGTGATATAGAGGTCGATGATCATAGAATCCCTTTTTCCTTTGTGGTTATGCCCATGAAGGGCTTCGATGTTATTTTGGGTATGGACTGGTTATCGTCATACCGGGCATTTATTGATTCTACCGTCAGAGGGTCACTTGTTGTACTATTAACGGAGAACGTTTCCATTTTCTCGGGGACAGAGTTGGTAGTGTTTTGCCACCGGGGTATGATCCGCGAGGGCGGAGTGAGCTTAGTGGTCTACTTGCTAGCTTTGAGAGTAGTGAGTGTGATGAGACCCAGATTGTATTGCCGAGGGTGGTTTGTGAGTATTCGGATGTTTTTCCCGAGGACCTTGTTAGTCTGCCACCTCATCGAGAGATTGAGTTCTCGATTGATTTAGTGCCCGGCACGGTGCCGATTTCTATGGCACCTTACCGCTTTGCCCCAGCCGAGTTGGTTGAGTTGAAGGTTCAACTCCAGGAGTTACTAGATAAGGGCTACATTCGCCCTAGTGTTTCGCCGTGGGGAGCACCGGCCCTATTTGCTAAGAAGAAAGGTGGTGCTTTGAGACTGTGTATAGATTACCGGAAATTGAATCGGGTTACGGTTAAGAATAAGTACCCTATGCCTCGTATTGATGATTTGTTTGACCAGTTGAAGGGTTCCCGTTATTTCTCTAAGATAGATTTGAGATCGGGTTACCACCAGTTGAGGGTCAGAGAGGAGGATATTCCGAAAACGGCATTCCGTACGCGGTATGGCCACTATGAGTTCCTGGTGATGCCATTTGGGCTCACCAATGCACCGGCAGTGTTTATGGATTTGATGAACCGGATCTTCCGGGAATTCTTGGACCGTTTTGTGGTCGTCTTCGTGGACGACATTCTGATTTATTCACCTTCGAGGGAGGAGCACGAGGAACACTTGAGAGTGGTGCTTGAGTTACTTAGAGCCCATCAGCTTTATGCTAAGTTCGGAAAGTGTGAGTTCTGGCTAGAAGAGGTGAAGTTCTTAGGTCATGTAGTTTCTGGGGAAGGAGTGTCTGTTGATACATCCAAAACTGAGGCAGTGCAAGATTGGGCACAGCCTAAGAGTGTGTTTAAGATCCGCAGTTTTCCGGGATTAGCTGGGTATTACCGTCGGTTGTGAAAGATTTCTCCAGGTTAGCTTCACCGTTGACTAGATTGACTCGGAAGGGAGTCAAATTTGTATGGAGTGAGACTTGTGAAAAGTCGTTTCAGGAATTGAAGGTTAGATTGACCACCGCTCCAGTCTTGATTATTCCGGAGAGAGGGTTGGGTTATGCAGTCTTTTGTGATGCCTCACGAGAGGGTCTGGGTTGTGTGTTGATGCAAGAGGGGAAAGTGGTTGCTTATGGCTCACGTCAGTTGAAAATTCACGAGAAGAACTACCCTACGCATGACTTAGAGTTAGCAGCTGTAATATTTGCCTTGAAGATTTGGAGGCATTATCTGTATGGTGAGAAATTTGAGGTATTCTCCGATCATAAGAGTCTGAAATATCTGTTCACACAGAAAGATTTGAACTTGAGGCAGAGGAGGTGGATGGAGTTTATTGAGGATTATGACTTCGAGTTGCACTATCATCCGGGAAAGGCCAATGTTGTGGCCGATGCCCTTAGCAGGAAATCTGTTGGTGACATAGCTAGTATAGCCATCCGAGAGTGGGAGATGTTGGGTGCACTTGGGGAGTTTGATTTGCTTTTGGGTGAATCTGTTGAGGCTGCGGCCTTATTTTCTGTTGTTGCACAGCCTACACTTGTGACTCGAGTGTTAGAGGCTCAGAGGGGTGATCTTGAGGTAGAATCTCTCCGAGAGAAGATTTCCAGTGGGAAGGTTGAGAAGGGTTTAGCGGTGTATCCCGACCTGAGTGTGAGATACCGAAACCGTTTATTTGTGCCGGAGTCTTGCCGAGAGGAGGTACTCCGAGAGTTTCATCATTCGCGCCTTGCGGTGCATCCGGGAGGCACTAAAATGTATCGGGATTTGGGTCGCCAGTTTTGGTGGCGGGGTATGAAGAGAGATGTGGCAGCTTTCGTATCTAGGTGCCTTACTTGTCAGCAAGTGAAAGCCGAGCATCAGAGGCCAGCGGGTTTGTTGCAACCCTTGCCTATTGCCGAGTGGAAGTGGGAGCATGTCACTATGGACTTCGTTGTGGGTCTTCCGAGGACTCAGCGGGGTAGTGATGCTATTTGGGTGGTTGTAGACCGGTTGACGAAGTCAGTGCACTTCATTCCTATGCGTGTTAGAGATTCGGTAGATCATCTTGCCGACTTATATATCCGAGACATAGTGAGGTTGCACGGGGTCCCAGTGACGATCGTCTCAGATAGAGATCCTCGTTTCACTGCCAGGTTGTGGCAGAGTTTGCAGAGTGCTTTAGGCACTAAGTTGACCTTTAGTACAGCTTATCATCCTCAGACTGATGGGCAGTCCGAGCGTACTATTCAGATCCTTGAGGATATGCTTCGGGGTTGTGTTCTCGACTTTAGTGGGTCGTGGGAGAGGCACTTACCATTAGTGGAGTTTGCCTACAACAACAGCTTTCAGTCTAGTATCGGTATGGCACCGTTTGAGGCCTTGTATGGCCGACCGTGTAGGTCTCCAGTATGTTGGGCCGAGGTGGGTGATGCACCTTTGTTGGGTCCAGAGTTAGTGAGGGAAACGACGGAGAAGGTTGAGCTTATCCGTAGGAGGCTTGTTACAGCTCAGAGTCGTCAGAAATCTTATGCCGACCGTAGGAGGAGACCTTTGGTGTTTGAAGTAGGTGATCATGTCTTTCTGAAGATATCACCTAGGCGAGGTTTAATGAGGTTTGGGAAGAGTGGGAAGTTGTCCCCTCGATTTATTGGTCCTTTTGAGATCCTTGAGAGGATTGGTGAGGCTGCATATCGCTTAGCTTTACCACCGCAGTTATCCGGAGTTCATGATGTGTTTCATGTGAGTATGCTTCGGAAGTATGAGCCGGACCCATCACATGTGTTGGATTGGACCGATTTAGTTGTTGATGAGGATGTTTCGTATGAGGAGAGACCAATTCGAGTTTTGGATAGGCGGGATCAAGTTTTGCGTGGCAAGACCATCCCTTTGGTGAAAGTTCTGTGGAAGCATCACGGAGTGGAGGAAGCCACTTGGGAACGTGAGTTGGAAGTCCGTGAGAAATATCCGGATTTGTTTATTGATTTGTAATTTTGTACTTAGATTATATAATATTACGGAACTTGAGAATTTTATATATGTCTTAAGTTGGAAAACATTGAGAATGTTTTGGGATTTAATGTTAGCATTTTGAACTTGCCTTTTTATGGAAGTGGAATATAACATTTATATATTGAATGTGTTGTTTATATCATGAGATTGAATATGATATGGAAATTGTTAACATTGAAAGGAATAATGCATAACATTAATGCAGGTTGAAATATATGTCGGTTTATACATATTGTGAGATGCCTCTTGATAAGAGATGAAGTGACCAATATTGGTCAAGTTGTTGATTATTGTTTTATACATCATTGGGAATTAAGAAAAACTTGTTTTTACAAACCTATGCTTAATTTCGGGGACGAAATTCTTTTAAGGGGGGGAGGTTATAGCGACCCCGGTCTCTTCCCATTTGATTATTGTATCCGGACTTATGTTCCGTGGATTCCGTTGTCATAATATTGTTGTTGTTGTCCTTTGATTCCTTATTCTTGGGTTATAGGATATTTTGGGCAGGTTGATTGCAGGTTGGTTGGGTTTAGAAACCAAGTGTTGATGTTCAGTTTTTGGCTTGGTCGCTCGAGCGAGCATATCTCCGCTCGAGCGAGGTCTTCCTTTTTGGTTCGTCGCTCGAGCGAGCATTTCTTGGCTCGAGCGAGGATTGCGTCCAGTACTAGACCTGAACGCAGTGTTTGTTGGCTCGAGCGAGCTTTTCTTCGCTCGAGCGAGCTGCTTTGTCTTTGGCTCGAGCGAGCTTCTCTCTTCGCTCGATCGAGGTCAGTTTCTTGTGTCTGGTCGCTCGAGCGACCAGGTCTTCGCTCGAGCGAGCCTGTCCAGTATTTAAACGTAACAGCGGGATTTTTAGGGCAGTTTTTCATTCTTTTTGATCTCAAACCCTAAAGTCCGACTTTTCTTCTTCTCTAAACACCTTTTCTTCTAGGTTTGATCTAGTTAGGGTGTGTTTCTACCCTAGTTCTTTTACAAATAAGATAGAGGAGAGTGAGGGCTTCCATTTAATCTGAGCAGTTGTCGGTTTGGAGCACTTTGGAGTTTCGAGCATCTTCTTCATCATCATCTTTTTGGGTTCTTTCTTTGAGGTAGGGATTTCCTACTCCATTTATACGTTTTAATCCTAAGTAGTGGTATTTTGGTATGTGGGGGTAGTTTGGTAATTTTGGGAGAAACCTTAGGGTTTGTCATAGATTAATTTATATAATTAATTTTAAGGAATATTGTGATATTAGGTTAATTCATGAGATTGGGGAAAACTTAGTGATTTAACTATGTAACTGGGTAGTTTAGATGCTTACCTATGAGAATGATGAAATTTCATTGTGTTGTTATATTTATTTCTTGTTTAGAAATAATGGTTTTGGGCTATCGGTGGAGGATAGCCATTGATTGTTGTAGACCTTGCATGCGGCTTAGGGATAACTGAAATTGGGTCATTTATTTGACTGTTGAATTAATACAGAATATTCGTGTATTGATTATGTGATGTATATGTCGAGTATTGATTATGTTGCATATGCATTTTGTTTTGGAGGAGATAGGGGATGAACTTCACGGTTTAGGGGAAGATAGGGGATGGACCTCTAAACCGGATTTGTTGGGAGGAGATAGGGGATGGACTCCAGTAGCATCACATATGTGTGTGCTTATTGATAATAGAAATATTTCTATTTGTTGTTGATATGATACATCACCACCATGTGTGTCAGTTGGGAAGTATGGAAGTGGATTTGATTGAGATTTGTTATAACACCAGCATGAGTGTTTAATTTGTTATAAGAAAGGTTTAACCTGATTTGTTATCCTTGTTGAGTTGTTTGGCCAGGTTCTGAGCCATGTCTGTATGAATGAAAAGTGTATTGTGTCATAGACCATGTGTCATAGACAACGTAGACATTCGTGTCATAATATTGTAAACTGAATATTTTGTGTTAACCATGTACCGGGTGCTACTGCTTTAGTTAATTCTTATGCTTGGTTTAGTATTTCTCTACTGGGCTGTGGCTCACCCTATATGGGAACTTCATTTTCAGGTTCAGGTGGTTCACAACCTCCAAAGACTTAGCTTGTGAGGAATTGGACTGGAAGATTTGCTTTATTTGTGTTATTTGTTTTATCTGAACTATGTAAACATTCAAGCCGATGGCTTTATTTGTTTTGAGTTAGAACTCATGGAATTGTGTCCAAGTATTGGCTTGGCAAGATGTAAGCCCGTAGGGCATTTATTATGATGTTTTATTTCGTAATACTCTGATGATTGAAATAATATAATGTTTCTTTTAATAATGCATGTCTTGTTTTATATTCAATGGGTTAATTTTTGAGGGCGTTACAATGTGACACTCTAAGATTTTTACTCAACCTTAGTGTACTTTTTTCAAATGTGACAACGTGGTAAGTATGATATAACACTCCAAAAAAAATAAAAACTCCTTAGTATACTTTTTTCAAATGTGACAACGTGGCGGATATGTTGTAACACTCTAAAAAAAATTAAAAACTCCTTAGTGTGCTTTTAATAAACGTAACATGTGATACTCTAACGTGGCGGACCCAATTTGATTGAATTACTACGTGTCTTCATGTCACGCACCAAAAAACAATTAGTAAGGAATTCACGTCTCACACTGCGCGTGTTAAGAACAACCAAACTTTAAAAAGCCACTAGTGCGCTTTTCGAACAACATGACACACAAACACTCCACCACCTTCCCCATATATAAAAACTCATTAGTGTACTATTCCTAAACATGACATGTGGCACTCCAACATGTCAAACCCAATTTGATTGAATTACTGCATGTCTTCACGTCACGTGCCAAAAAACAATAGTAAGGAATTCACACCCACACTGCGCGTATTAAAAACAACCAAACTTTAAAAGCTACTAGTGCGCTTTTCGAACAACATGACACACAAACACCTTACCACCTTCCCCATACATAAAAACTCCTTAGTGTAATTTTCCTAACTGTGACATATGGCTGACCCAATTTGATTGAATTACTGCATATCTTCACGTCATGTGCCAAAAAACAATTCGTAAAGAATTCATGTCCCACACTCCGCGTGTTAAAAACAACCAATTTTAAAAAGCTGCTAGTGTGATTTTCAAACAACGTGACACACAAACACCCGACCACCTTCCCCATACATAACCACGCCACATGTCCCCCAACTATACTAACAATGGCAAAATAGTCAACAAATCATTTAAGGAACCACTCAGTCACCAAAAAAACATTTAGGACCTTATGGATTACAAGTCTACAAAACGGGATTTATTGGTCAATTCCCCAATTATTTATCTCTATGTGATTAAATTTCTGTATCTAAATAGAGTTGTAGAAACTAAATGAGTTAAAGAAATAATAACTAAGTTAGCCATAGGATAGTAGGGAGCAAAACATCTAGTGAATAGGTTATATATACATTGATTTTATTTTGTACATGAAAAAATAAAAAAAATAAAATAAAATAAAATAAAAAATTATTTAATAAAATGAAAGTGAAATAGAGAGATGGTCGGATGGCCTCTCCCGTTTCCAAGGGTTATCTTGAACAGTGTAAGGCATGCATGATATGTAAGAGATTGTCTACACTCAACCTCCCTAGCCACTTTAGGTGTGTAACGAAAGAGAACACACTTCACCAATAAGATGGTATCTAAAGAAAGAATAACTAAATAAATAAATTCTTAATTAAAATAAACTTGTCCACTTCTTTGCCTTTATATTGAACACTTCAACCCCTCTATTCCCACACACATGGCTGAGTAAGGGAAAAAGAAAGAGGAGAACAAAAAAGAAAAAGAGGGAGAGAGGAGAGGGTGCTTAGTGGTCACCATTTTGGAGCTAATCTTGAGGATAGTTTGTAAAAGCTCTTGAGTTATGAATACTCTACCCCTATCCTTCTTTAGATATTCTTAACTGATTATAATATATATATATATATATATATGCAAGAGCATGCATTATTAATACATACATAACAAGTGAATGGGTCAATGGATTTTAACATTTTCATAGGATGAGAATTTCATGACTATATGATTTCTATTCGTTCTTTGCATGCATAGATTAAATGGTTTAGCTATTGATTCCGTCTTCTTATATATTTAAATATTCTCCATTGCTTTGAAATAATCTTGCATGAGGGTGAAATGGAGTAAGGTTGGTTCACTTTTACTTGAAACTTACATTTTTTGCACTATTTCAGATTTTTTTCGGTTGAAAAATGCTCTAATAAATTGAATATATATATACATATTTGTAAATATGTTTGTATTGAGAGTAGATATAGGTTTTCTATATGTGTTTAAAATTTTTATAAAATCATTGGACACCATTTCTTACCAAAATACATATTTGTCCTAAGTGTGGCTTACAACACAGTAGAAACAGTGACTTCAAATAGGTCCCATTTTCTCCACAAAATCTATTTTTCTACAAGACCACTTGGGATAGTTATATATATGAGTTATCTTTAATTTGGCACTGATTTTACTAAAAATGGAGAAGTTTAAGAGGAGAAATTACAGTTTTACTAAAATGCGACAGATTCTGTCCAATGTTCTTAGAAAAATTATTTGACTATCTTCCATTGGTTTTCAGTCTTCAAGCTCTTCTGTAAATGTGTTCTCAACTCAAATAACTAGCAAAAACTTCTGACCTTAGCTCTTTTTGACATCATTTGAGGCCCCTCTTTAATTTTCAAACACAGATCACCTGTGCTAGAAGTTGCTGTAGTTCACTGTCCCAGAAATCTATTTTTCTTCCAAATTTTATTTCTGTCTTAAAATCGTTTTTAGCCCTGGAATTTTTCTCAAAATATTTTCCTAACTCAATGAAGTAGCACCAGTTAAAATATTGCAATAATTGAACGTTGTTTGGTACAAGTTTCATTATTTTTAGTCCAATAATTCAATGCTGAGAATAAGAAGCACTACAAGAAATTACACTTTTGGCGACCAAATTTTTAGTCGTAACCCGTTGGTTGCCAAAGCCTAATTGGCAATAGTCAATGTTGACTAAATTTATGTTGGTCGCTAATTATCTTATCTTTGGCTACTAAAACTGACGTAGTCGCCAAACATAACATTTTAGCAACCAAATATTTAGTCGTCAAAAGTAATTAAATCAAAATGAAATTCTATTTCAGCGACTAAAATATTTAGTCGCTAAAACATTTTAGTCGCTAATAATCTTATTTTTGGCTATTAAAACGGACTTAGTTTCTAAACATAACATTTTGGCGACCAAATATTTAGTCTTTAAAAGTAATTAAATCAAAATGAAATTCTCTTTCAGCCACTAAAATATTTAGCTGGTAAAACATTTTGGTCGCTAATAATAATAAAATTATCAACTAACAATTTTAGTTACTAATAATAATACATTTAGCGACCAAAATATTTAGTCGCTGTTAGTTTGCACGACTAAACATTTTAGTCGTCAAAAGATTAGATATTTTCATTTCAGGGTAATTTACGACTAAACATTTTAGTCGCCAAAGGATGTCATGTTCTTTCATGACTAAAATCTTTAGTCGGCAAAAGGTTCTTCCTTCATCTTGATTTATTTTAGCTACTAACTATTTAGTCGCCAAAAGTCTTGTTTCTTTTTACTACTAAATATTTAGTCATGAAAAACCATTGCTTGCATTTTTTGCTACCAAAATATTTAATCGCTACAAAAGTTGTAATTTTTTTTAATTAATTTCTCAACCACCTGTATTTATTCCATTGTCAGTACAATCTGTACCCTATATATAAATAAAATTATCTACATACTGATAAAATTAGAAACTATTCCATAACATGCACACATTTCACTTTCAACCATCCAAAAAATTCATATTTAACATCAAATTAATATTTCCAATAGAAATTCCATACAAACCAAGTATAATCCAATCTCAAAAATATAATTCCATGCATAACATAGGATTAAACAAAATTAATATCCAATTGTTAATTTGTACCACCAAAAACTAATTTGTACCATGCCAAAAGGTAATCTATATCATGCCAAAAAAGTAATCTGTACAACGTCAAAAGGGTAATCTGTACCACATCAAATTTAGTCTGTTGTACCACGCCATAAAACTAATATGTACAAACAATACTAATTTGTAGACTAAAAACAATGTCTTTCGTACATCTCAAAAAAAGTCGTACGCTACAATTCCACGCCAAAAACCATCTGTACAAAGAAATTTAATCATTAGTATTGACTACATTTTGGCATATTTAAAATTATTAAAAAATATGACCATAAAACTCGAATATAATTAATACTAGTGTATGCCCGTACATGAAGGCATGGTGTAATTCATAACCCATATCTAGATTAATTAGTGGGTGAAACTCTGTTGACCTCTACTACCCCTATAAAGTTTCCAAATTTGAAAACCCAATATCTAACTTTTAGAAAATGTAAGGTTATTTCATCTTGTTCTCAAATACAGTGGAAAGAAACAAATAATTAGAAATTCATAAGACATGGATAATTAGTCCAGCTATCAGTGTCATGTGCAAATTCAAACTTCTAGGAACACTCTGTTCTCTCAACAGCCATAAAAATTAAATCATAAATATATATTGTCAATGAAAAACTCAACACTCGCATTACAACCACGGAAATAGCCTCTCTCTCTCTCTCTCTCTCTCTCTCTCTCTCTCTCTTAGGAAAATGGTTAACCGTCCAACCCCAAAACTTCACAGTAAAACAATCAAAAACTACATAGCCCAGCTTGGTATAAAATGAAGGGATTTCAAGTTGGAATTTTATTAAAAAAATATATATATGAAGATTAGTTATTCAAAGTAAATGATAACTCTAAAGTGGAGGATTGAATAGAGGTATGTTTCATGTATTTTGTTCAGGTTTTTGTACAAGTAAAATCTTTTATGGAAGAATTTCAAATAACTATTTTTACAAAGTTATTTGAAATCCATCATTACAAAGCTCTCAAATCCATTCTTCATATCTAAATCTAAAATATTACGTTGGCTTCAAAGGTTATACTCTTCAAATTATTGATATCAAATCTATTCATTTCAAATCCATGAATCCAAAGGGAGCCTAATGTCATGAATTTTGACAACAGCAATATCATTTTAAGCATAAGTGAACCAACAATTTTCCATTATCCAATGAGTAGCAAGCAATTCCTAATGATTCTTGACTGTGCAGTTCAGTTGGATTTACGAGTCTATTACAGAGGATATCCTAACAGGTTTCAAGCTACATTGTTGTGGTTGGAGGTCCATATATTGTATGCCAAAGAGGCCTGCACTGCTTTTAAAGGGTATTGCATATATCAACACAACTGTCTACCCCTTCACCTCCATACCTCTACTTGCCTACTGTACGCTCCCAGCCATCTGGTTGCTCACAGACAAATTCATTATGCCAGAGGTAATCAAGTTATATAACCCTTGTCCTTTCGTCCAACTAGTACACATTAGCTGGGGAATGTGTTAACCAGTGTTACTAGGAAACACTAATACCCAAGCAATTTACGATTTGGAACACAGTTCTGAACCGTGGTACACTTTTAGCCATCCAAAACAATCGTAGAAATTTTTTCTAATACATGGTACACTTCTAGAATATTAGCAATAGTTGAGTGGAACATCTCTTGGCCCTCGGAGGCTATTATTTGAGTGCACTTTAAATTGCAAAGCACTTGTTGGACTAGCAAACATTTGATTCATAATAGGACTGGGGTAAAATTGAACTATTGGCATTGGACACTAGTAGGTATCATATTCAAAAACCATTCAATCAGTACACAAATAACCAACCATGCATAGCCAAAACCTTATGGTATGGGAAATAGTTGATGGAAAATGTGTAACAGCCTTGAACGATATTATGAATACGAACATAAAAGGTCCAGAAATCAAGATTGCTCTCGAGCACAGACAAAAGTATTGGGAATGATTGTGCCAACTTTGCTATGCAGATTTTCAGTTTTAAACTTGAGATGAAAGATACAAAACACTTTGTCTTACTTTCCAACATCTTACATTCGACTAATATTTATCTCCACATATATGTCCATTGGATGTTTCTGCAATTAAATTAGCCAAAGATATAACTTTTCTGAAAAGCATTCCACAAACATAAGCCACAACATGGAAAATTAGGTAAAGATAAAGGAAATTTGTGAAAGCTACAAAGAAAATGCAATCAGGAATTTGAGAGCATAAAATAAGATACACAGTGACACCTCTAACAATGTACAATGATCCAGAATATTTAATAGTTGAGCAATAGACACAAATCAACCGACACTTAAGAACTCTAACCAAGTACAAAAGGCAATTCCTTGACAGCGCATAAGTGTCCAATTTCGTCATAAATTATATATAGAAACCTTAACACATTCAAAAAATAATTGATAGTCCCAAAATAAATTTTATTTTCCATAATCTGACATTAGAAACATGATGCAGCAAAGAAATGGAACTACATCCAATATTATGCATACTACAGAAACTAAACACAGAATAAATCCAATTAGGGTTTACAGGAGCCCAAAGCTAATTTCATAACTATAAGTAACATCTACTCTTTTGAATTGTTATTCGATCAAAATTCTAATTGCGTCACCTCACTTTGTGAAACAATAGAATAAAGATAATATGCAATAACAAAAATTCAACAATCCAGCAAAAATACTATAAAGATAATATGCAATAAAGTTGTACTTACCAAATAGTAAATGTCATTCGACCACCTCAAATCCCCAAGAGTTGTGTGAGTTTGGCGACTACATTATTCAGATGATCAACCCTTTTATATGTCTCCTTCCGATCTTTCTGTCCTTGTGCCCGCTGTTGCAATATCTCATTGTAACATCTCCCACGCTCCTCTCGCTCTTTTCAACATATCAATGTAATATTTCTCGCACTCATCTCGCTCTTTCATCAACTCTTTACGATCTCTTTGTTTCTCCTTATGAAAGTGCGTCCATGTCCTTATCTCATGCTCGTGATGTAGCTATGGGAGACGGTCGTGGGCTGATCCCAAATCCAAGCAAGTACTTTTTCTTCTCACCAAGCACTTGCCTTGAAAATTCCTCCTGAATCAATGGCGTCCCTGACTCAGTGGCAGCCGTTTGTAGATTGACCATCTTTTGCTGTCATTGTACATAAAGAAGACAAAAAAGCATAATAAGATATATATTTTTTGGTACTAAGTAATATTAAATACAATTAATTCATTGTTTCATACTTACATGCAGCTCACCGCATTTGGGATGGATCCAGTCATTCGTCTTCTTGGACGTGTGGCTATCCTCATAAAACTTAGGAAAATCCAATTCCACATTTTTCGCTACTTGTTATTTTCAAAAAAAAAATAAATAAATAAATAAAAAATCAAAACATATTATTCATAACAAAACAAAAATAATGGAGTTAATTTTAAATAAAATCAATCTCACGATAGCAGCCATCACAATAGGAAATGAGTGAGATCCACTAGTATGATTGTATGGCAACTGACTTCTATTACTCTTACCAACTTCTGACCGTTTCTACAAAAAATAAGTACATAAACAATTTTTTGTTAAATATTGAGGCATATCACATTTGGCATGGGACTATGTATGATGCATTAGTATCTTACCTGGTGAGATGCATTTTGCCATGCCACATTGATCAAATGCTTCCAATCATCCAAACTCACCGCTTGGGGCGAATAAGCATATAGGTCATCAACACCCTCTTTTAATAGCTCGAATTCTTGCTTCAAGTTGTACCTCCAATCTTTATACAACTTATATGCCTTTGTATTCACAATTTGTTGAGCTTGTGAGTCATTGTGAAAATCGTCACCAATATCAAACTTGTCCTACAAGCATAACAAGTGAAAATGACAATCATTAAAATAAGTGTTTCTGACAAGTACAAATAATAGAGAAATACATATTGCCCAATATTATCAACTACAAGAACAGCTTGGATGACTGTAGCTTTGGTAGTCTCATCCATATTCAGCTATGACGTAACATCCTTAAGAGGGCACAGACTCCTAATCTGAAGCCCTAACTCATTAGCTATTGGAGTGGCATAATCTCCAGTCATTGCATTCAAAACACGATCGATGTGAACATATAATTTTTTCCCTTTTTTGGATCTCATTATTTTTTGTATTCCTTTTCCAAGTGTAGGTCCTCGTACCCGTGCGGACCTAGAAGTCCCTGACAACAAAATAACAATAAGTAAATTGGATGTAATGATAGTTGGTAATTGACACAGTTGAAGTACAATAATCTTACCTATGACATGATTTTGAGTTTCTAACGGTGGCTCCATCTCATCAGAATCCTCGAATGGTGGGCTAGTCGCATCAGGAGAAGATGCACTGGTTGATCCTGAGGGGAGAACAGGAGGAGATGCACTAGTTGATCCTGAGGGGACAACAGGAGGTGATGCACATGTTGATCCGAAGGGGACAATAGGAGGTGGTGCAACTGTTGATCCTAAGGGGACAGCAACCGACGAGTTTGTTTCGGTGATCGTGATTGACCTTTTCTTGAGCCGACCAGTCTTTAAGCTAGGAACCATGATGCAAACTACGATAACACAACTGACAGTACAAAATGGCATATACAATAAGACATTTAATTATAAAGAAGAGATATAGCAAGCTACTATGACCTGCCTTTTAAATTTTTTGTTACGTAGATATATAACAAGCTAACATTATAAAACATGATATAAATGAAATAATTTATAAAAAGATATATAACAAGCTATGACATGATTTTGATGAAGTAATAAGACAAGTATTTTGGTTCAGTATCATATCAAAATCATAAAAGCAAATACATCAAGATTCTACGTCAACATCTGTATCAAAATCACTTTGCAGGTCACATTCTTCATCTGTGTCGTTATCCTCCCTCATTAATCCATCTTCATCATCACAGATGAAGGATCATCTATAACACCCTAAGCTTCCACGCCTCTAATAGATTGCAAACCTTCCATTAGAATAATTTTAGATTCAGGGGTTGTTTAGGAAGTGCTCAATTAGTATACTTTTTGACTTTTTATGAAAAAATATGAAATATGGGTTGGGTTTGAAGTGATGTTGTAAAGAGGTGATGTGACTCAAATAAGAAGTGATGTCACCCAAATAAGATGATTGTGACTCAAATAATATAATGTGCTAAAATAGCAATATTTTAGCACTTGCCAAACAACTACTCAATATCATCTCGATGCAAAACCACATCATCGTCAATAACCTCAACTAGTACAACCTCGGTAGTTTCTTCTTGTTGGAACACATCATCAGTTTCTATGTCATCCATATCTGACACATCCCAAATTCCTCGATATTCAAACTTTTCTATAACTCTCCAATTAGCACCTAATTTGATATTATCAACACAGAATACTTATTGAACTTGACTTGGTAAGACAAATAAGTCGTCTTTGTACCATCAACTTCTTACATCAACCATTGTCAAATGTGGTTTGACACGCATAGTTCTGCTACTACCAGTGTTAAACCATTCACATTGGAACAATATGATCCGATGTCTAAACAAATAGTTCATTTCCCACACTTTGCATAAGTACCCATAGAAGTTTATCAATTGGCCTTCCTGGTCCCTTTCCACGACCAACCCACTATTTTGACTTTTACGACGGTTGTCATGGTCGATAGTATGAAATCAGATGCCATTACAAATACATCATGAATATGTGTTCACTAAGCCACTAGAACCATTAGCTAATGACCACATCTCATCAGTTGCTTCAAGGGATACTTGGTTCCGTAACTGATTCATCTACATGTAGAACATGTGTTATGCTACAAGTATACGCATTATTAAGGTAATGTATGACTGATTATAAAGGCGAATTCCAGCTTACACAATCTTTGAACCATTTAGGAAATTCTTTGCGTTGCCTCTTTGCAATGTCGAATGCACCTCCAGTTTGTTTGTAACAACTTCTTGTGCTCCCTAGTTACAAAAATGGCTCTCAAAAAAATTTAAAAAATCAATACTAATCAATTTGACAACTGCATCATATAAATACGTGGAATGGATCCATACTCCAAGTATTTTTCTAGTTCAAAGTTATTGTGTAGGACAAACCAATAAGTCATCTCGCGTTCAGGTACGGACAAATTGGATGCCCTTGTCATTAGACCAAAGGGACGAACATTTTGAGTGAATACTGCCAACCTTGGGCCATGGTTGCCCATGTCGTAATTTCTTTCTACCTGATTAAAAATTGTTTCAACTCCATCCAAATACATTGAACAAAATGTTGTACACTCTTTCGAAATGTAAGCCTGAGTAATAGAACCTTCAGGATAAGCTTTATTGGCCACAAACCCTTTTAGACGTCCAAGCAACCCAAAAACCAAGACGATGAGAATGTTATATTTAAATTTATATTAGCAATGAAGCATTAATTACAATTTTCACACTACAAAAGTACCAACATACCTCTTAATTGGGTACATCCATCGATATTGCACTGGTCCTTGAAGAATAGCCTCTCGAGGCAAGTGAACTGCCAAGTGGACCATCACATCAAAAAAAGCTGGAGGGAAAACCTTCTCAAGCTTACAAAGTGTGAGTACGATTTGTTCCTCCAATTTCTCCAAATCTGTGACCCTCAATGTCTTTGAACACATCTGTTTGAAGAAATTTCCCTACTCAAAAAGTGTGGTGCCAAGTTCCTTAGTAAGGTAGCCAGGCATCCCAATCGGAAGAAGTCGTTGTATAAGGACATGACAGTCATGACTTTTGAGGCCAGATAATTTACCTCCTTGAGCGGTCACACAATTGGATATATTTGCTACATAGCCATCAAGATACTTAATTGATTTTAAAAAATGACAAAAGCCTTCTCTCTCTCTCTCTGTTGGGGACAATGCGGGGAGCTTTTCGAAGGACCCATTGGCACGCCTCTTCAAGTGTAACTCTTTACATATTTTCATGTCCTCCAAATCTAAGCGTGCTTTGTTCGTGTCCTTGTTCTTTCCATCTATGCTCAAGAGTGTCCCGATCACATTGTCACATATATTTTTCTCAATATACATGACATCAAGGTTGTACTGCAACATTAGCATTTTCCAATAAGGCAAGTCAAACATAATGCATCTCTTTGTCCATTTCAAATTTGGATTTTCGTTCATTTGTCATTTTCACTTGTGTGGGTGCTTTCCATACGGACTGTAACTCCCACAACCAATTTGCTCTAGTATTTTTTCTCCCGATAAGTCCATAGGTTTGGATATGTCCTCAATTTGACCATTGAAGAGCTTACTCCTTCGCCAACTGTGATTCTCAGGCAAGTAGCGACGAGCACCCATGTACCCTATCTTACTTCGCAAACCCTGCGACGATGCATTCATGTTACAATTAGGGCAAGCCAAGTAACCCTTTGTACTCCACCTAACATGTTACCATATGCGGGGAAGTCATTAACGGTCCACATGACTGCCTCATGCATTTTAAAAATTTGGCCATTGGATATATCATATGTTTGCACACCATGCTCCCACAAATTATTCAATTCTTCTATTAATGGTTGCAGGTAAACATCAATGTCTCTTCCAATGCCGACTGTCCGAGAATAAGCAATGATATCATGCAAAATGGCTCTTTCATACACTTCCACGGTGGGATATTATAAGGCATTAAGATTACGGGCCACATGCTATATGATGTGTTCATATTTCTAAATAGATTGAAACAATCTGTTGCCAGCCCTAGCCTTACATTTCGAGAATCAGCTGAAAATGTCGGATGTTGCTTATCAAAGTCCTTCCATGCCTCACCATCAGTCCGATGCCTTTATATGTCATCATCCACACGTTTCTCTTTGTGCCATATCATATCTGCAGCTATTTTTTTTCGACATATAAAATCTTTTCAACCTCAATGTCAAAGGAAAGTACCACAATAGCTTGTAAGGAATCTTTTTACCCCCAACATTGTTCAACTTATATCTAGGCTCGTCACATGTAGGGCATTTCTCCAAATTCGCATTCTCCTTCCAAAACAGTGCACAATCATTCTTGCACGCATGAATGGTTTCATATCCCAAACCCAAGTCACGTAAAAACTTTTTAGCATGATAGAGCGTCTATGGAACAGTTTGATCACATTCTGGTAGAATGTCCTTGAATACCTGCATAACCATATCGAATGACTTGTTGCTCCATTTGTTATACACCTTCACATGAAGCATCTTAATAACGAATGACAACACAAAGACTTCTCACATGCTGGGTAAACTTTTGCGCTGAGCATCTTCAAATAACCTAATGAACTTTTTGCAAATCCTCCCTCTCCAAACTATTAGGTTCTTCGTCGATATGATCCTCCATAAGACCACTCATGTAAATTTCTTCTAACATAATAGGCAATTCACCCATCATCGGATGATCGGTATCTGGCATACCTTCTCCACTACTTCCAAAATGGTCATTTGATACACTAGGATGAGACATGGGAACATGTTTCCCGTGGTGCACCCAAGTTATATACAAAGACACAATTCCTCTTTGGATCAGGTGCGTCCACAAAACTTGTCTGCTAAATTTTGTTCCATTCATGCAATCAACGCACGGACATCTAATTTCATCATGTGGGCCTAAATTTGTGGTAGCAAAGTCAAGGAATGACTTCACCCCTTATTGATACTCTTTGCTTGTCAACCTATTGTTTATCAACATCCAACTCTTGTCCATTATTGTCACCTACAAATCAAGCAAAGATTAACCTAGGAACAAAATGAGAATTTTGGTTCAAGGATTGAAAGACATACCTTCCAATTCCAAATTATGTCCTATCAACTTATTTAGCTACAAGTATTTTGTTGAAATTTTAATAGAATTAAATTAAGTGTTGTATCTCAATAACTTGGAATCAATTATATAAATCATTTCTCATTCTTTTGTCATTAAAATTAAATTCTCAATAAAATAAAATAAATCTATATCCAATTTCTTAAGTCTTAATCGCATATTTGTGTTTAGATTCATGAATTCATACTCAGAAGAGATCCACTGAGTTATCAGGTTACCTTATTTTTTCTTTGATCTAGGGTGGACGAGGGTGTAAGCAAAAGGATCCTAAAGTGGGGTGCACAATTAGTCTACATTTTTTAACATGAACTTAGTACCGGCAATGTTCAATATATACAACACACAGGGAATTCATAAAATTCATAGTTATATAAATGGATTTAGATGTAGATATTTGTAGTATGAGTCTACACCAGTGAGCTAGAAAACATTCTAAAAATTAAACTAATCCAATTAAGTACATAATGCATTGTACAGACTTGTAGACTACTTATAAATCAAAGTCTGATCAGTTTATCTAACAGAGCACACAAGGCACAAGAAGCTTGCCAGCAAAATTTAATTAAAATTTTGGAAGAGCACTTATACATTGGTTAGACTAAATAAACAAATGGCGTACCAAATTAAACTAATACTGGAAGAAAATTGCTATAGGTCCCAAATTTTCTACCAAACAGATGACCAAATGTCTCATATGGGCGTGGGGTCTACTTGGAGCTTTCCAGATTGCTAAAGTCGGTAATGAACCTACTTAATTATGTAGGCAAGAAGCCATATAAGGAATTATATCGCGCATGAGTGCGTGAGAAGTCATAAAGTGTTTTGTTGTGTACTAATCTAGTGTATGAGTGGAAAGTGTGCTATATTCTAGTGTATTGTATGCACTATCATAGTGTACAAGTGTTTCAATTTTAATACTGCTACTGCTGCTGCTGCTGCTGCTATATATCACTAGTTGTGTACTACTGCCACTACTGCTACTATATATCACTGCTTAAAAAAAAAAAAATTGACAAGAATTCAACCTAGAATGATTTGCAAAATCAAACTATACAGTGACTAAATAATTAATTTTTGTTTCAAATGACTAAACCTATAGAGTTGAGCCCGAAAACGAATGTTGCAAGATAGCACTACCCATTGATGATAGCCATATAGGTAATAAGTGAAAACTTAATATTTCAGAAAAATATATACAGAGAATATTGATGAGAAAGTTAGTTATGGGACCTTACACTATGTTTGGATTGAATGATTTGGGGAGAAAAGAAAAGAAATGAAGAGATATGTATTTCTCTTACTTGTTTGGATAACCTACGTGGAGAGAAATGGGAAGAAATTGAGAGAAATGGAGAGAAACTCATTTCTCTTATGAGCCTCATTTCCAATCTTCCCAAAAGTGGAGAGATTGGGAGAGAAAAGAAACCACTATTTTCATAATACCAATTTTATTCTTATAAAAATAAAAGAAATAAAATGATTGAAAATATAAAAAGGTTATTTTGGTAATATAACATAAAATAATTTCTTTTCTTTTCTCTTAATGAAATCTAACCAAACATGAATGAGAGAAATCACAATCATTTCTTTTCTTTTCTTTTCTCTTATAACTTAAGTAATCATTTCTTTTCTTTTCTCTCCTAGATTCCCAAACATAGTGTTATGGTTATTGTGATCTGGCCAACCTGAAAAATACAAGACAGTACCAGTATTAGATGATAATTGATACTGCAAACCAAACACGCCATTTGCAATATTTCTCAAATAGGGAAGGATGCTAGACTAAGTAAAATAACAATAAAAAGGCTTATAAGAGGATATTACTTCAACATATCAATGTTTCATATATTTATCCTATATGTGTGTGTATGTATATATTTGTTTTGGTTTAAAATGATATTTCCCCTGAAAGTTGTTTGCTTTTTAGATATACAAGTACATCCAACTGTGTAGAAAAATTTCATAAACCCAAGCTACATCTTAAATAAACTCTAAATGACCACATGACTGTCTGCATCAGAAGGTTAGAAAGGACAGGGAACCTCCCTTCCCTTTGCTTTCAATTTGCCTTGCGCCACTTCATGGTACACATAGTGAACTGAAATTGAATACTTTGACCTGTTTTGCATTCCCGAAATCGAAATCACATAACTGTGTACACCAACTTTTCATAGCCACTGCTAAAATAGTTGGTTGTGTTCCAAGCAAATTATCCCCAAAGTCTTTCCAAATATCACATTGAAATTCATTAAAGATTATGTACACCCCATATGCAACCATGCAACACAGAATAGATAAATACCAAAACAACTCTAAATTTTTAATCAAATGGAAGGGATGTGACATAAAGTCACTTACTTTGATATATATATACATATATGTAGGGACACACTAATTTCCTACAATAGAAATGAAACATGCAATTTCCCTTATTTTGTAGTGGTGTAGTTTTATTACATCAAATTCAGTTCTTTTAATTAAACAAAGGGTTCATGTATAGTTTTAATGTGAACTTCTCCATTCTCATATTTCCTTGGAGGAAGGATCAAAGGGTTCAAATGTTCCAAGACATGTATTTATTTAATGCAGAACATTTAAGTTTGATTATTGCAGCAAGGAAAACACTATTGGCATTCACTTCTAGATTTTTGAACTGGGTTCAAAGCTGATGATCTAGCTATTCTTTTATACCAGTGTTGATCATTCAATAGCTTTTCAATGTTGTATCTGCAAGTACAAAATTTATGGCTAATTTGGGTTTTCATGAACTTCCTAGTGTTCTCTCCCCTATAGTTGATTAACGGTGCTAAGACATCAAATATCATCAAGTGTTCCTGGAACACTCCATACATAGCAAGACTATACAAATGTGAACTAATTTTGGTCATTCACTTGTATGGATACTAAAAGAATATAACATAACCCACTTGTGATTAGTATCCATTGCTTTAAAAGAACTATTAAGAGAGTGAAATACCTATTATAAAAATGGATTAAACAAAATTATCATTTTTACTTTATTGTTCATTTGAAAAGTTGAGTTGATTGAAGATGAGTTGATTTTCAAAACTTACATAGTTTATATCTTATTAAATTTCACCTTTTATGTGGTATTAGAAAACTTTCCATGACAATCCTAGCTAATCAATTCAAGACTGTCAAGAAGGTTATTTTGGTGAGTAAATATTTTTTATAGAATACTCCTACTTAGACCGACGAATCAAGTCAAAACTATACACATGTCAGGGACAAAATTAGTCACTATTGTACCTGCTACAGGGACTAAATTAGTCAAATGTGAAGTGGTTCACATTTATTATCATTATCTCAACTATCTCAAATTTTCCAGTCTTTCCCATTATCCAACAACAGTCAATAAATGGCAATTAATCACAATCACTCTTTCAACTCTCCTTATTGAGGGTCAGTTTTTGAACATGACAAACACAATCACTCTTTCAAGTAAAATCTATTATATGATCCCAAACAAAGTTAACTCCCCATGGTTCAAGTAAAATCTATTAGATGACACTATTGCAACAAACAAAGATAACTCCCACGGTTCACAACAAAGTTATAAAAAATAATAATAAAATAAGAATGAGAAGAGAATGAAAACAGAGAAAACACATGGGTACATTTCTTTAAATATAAACTTAGATATGCCAACCCAGGGAAGAAATTTCAGGTCATACAAAATTGTTTACATCCCATTTGTTTAATTAATCTCTGTGGTTAATTTATAGTTCCCAATTTCGAAGTTTCCCAATTAGTATATTAATACCACCAAAAATTATTAAAAAATAGCAATAAAGCATTTAAATACATAGAACTTTGTCAAAGATTGAGATTTCGTTCCACTTCCTCTTTCTTTCCATTGTTGGCTCCTTTGAGTATTTTGTTTATACTGACTAATTGATAAATAGAATAAAAAAATATAAAAAAAATTTGTTCATGCCATTTCAACTATTTCGACCAAATATTGATAATTTCACTTATCGTTCTATCAAAGACTCTACAAACATGATTTGAACAATTGGTCTTTGAATATCATATAGTTATATACTTTCCTGGATTTCTACAAAAACTAACCTCTAAGAATATATGATGAGTTAGTTGATCAGTTATGGACAATGATTTGGAACATTTGCATTAAAGCACATTTATTCGATTTAAGGGATTGGAATGTTGGCATCATAAACATCATTTATTAGGCTAGTGTATTACTTCTACTTAGACTAACAATGTTCAAGGGGTGAAAGTCTAGAGAGCAGGAACAAGCACGGCTAGAAGCATCGTTGTAGAAGCGGTGAAATCCAAAGAGTAATCAAATCACCACTCCAACAAGATGGGTCAATTTGGGGTTGGGTGTGAAGGTATATGCGAATAAAAAAAGACATAGAGAGAGAAACAGACACAGAGAGAGAGAGAGAGAGACCTACCCGAGACAAAGCGACAGTGGTGCTAACCCTTGCGGTGGTGCTCGTGTAACCCTTGTAGTGTGAACGTGTAACCCCAGCGGTGGTGCTCTAGTAACAGAGATGAGGGCAGAGGCGTGAGGCGTAAGGAGTGAGGAGTGAGGTGTGGGAGAGAAGAGACTCAGAATATATAGTGGGTTTGTTTAATCAATGGATCATGCTTCCATTCTTGGCCAACTGAAAATTTAGTCACTAATTCATTTAGGAATCCCTCCAAATTTTAAAATCTTACCTCCAAAAAATTCCATACAATTGCTGTCTAAATTTTAGTAGCTAAAAGTAAGAGAAATACCCACTAAATTACTTTTAGTAGCCATAGATTAATAATTTTAGGGACTAAATTTAATTTTAGTCGCCCAAAATCGTAGTTTTGATGACTAAAATTCAATTCGACGCCAGAAGTAAAATAAAAATACTGACTCAATTATTATTAGTAGCTAATAATTGTACATTTGGGGACCAAAAAAAAGTTAGTTGCCCAAAATCGTAGTTTCAACAGCTAAAACTTAGGTTGTTGCCAAAAGTAAGAGAAATACCGACTAAACTATATTTGGTTGCTGATGATTGTACCTTTGCCAACCCATTTTTCTTTCGATGCTAAAGTGACTATCTTTGGCGATTAGATTTTTTTTTATTAGCTAAACTATGTATCTTTGGCGATTAAATATTTTTCACCACTGAAATAATATCTTTAGCGACTAATTTTTGGTCGCCAAAGATTAGAAGTAATATCTATGTTAGTTTTTTGGCGACTAAATTTCTTTAGTCGGCAAAAATTATTATACAACGACTAAATGTTTTTTGATCACTAAAGATCAATAATTGGCTACAATCTTGAATTCCCAATAAATTTTCACATTTTCTATAAAATAAAATGACAATAAAAAAAATTCTATACCCATTTTTTAAGCATAATTTTATGGTTTTCATTGAAAAAAACAAAATCCGATCAAAATCCTTGGCATAGAATGGGCATAGATACTTCAATTGCAACCATCATCACCAATAATTCTTCTCCACCATGTAAACTTGTAAATGAACACATAAATCTCACTAAAACCAAAGCCAAAACCAAAACCAAACTAACAACAAAGAAAGAGAATCACACAGGGACAAAAATAAAATTAAAAAATAAATAAATTTATGGAGTGGTAGGATATTACCCCCAAACAACTTAGACCTTGCCCCCACCTAATCCGTCAACTCCTTTGCTAGTGCTTGCGAAGTCTAGGAGTTAGGATGACAAATCAAATTATTCTTTAAATAAGACTTGAAAATTGATTAGTTTGTCCTATTAAGTGACTTAAAATTTTGATAGATATATATCAAAAAATAGATAATTATATTATTAAATCATAATTCAAATTTAGATATTGTCACATCTTTTAGATATCTATATCTAAATTCTTATCTTCTTTATTTTTGTGTTGTTTCTATTTCTTCTTCTTTTTTTTTTTTCCAATTTACTTATGATGGAGTTGTGGGTTTCTTATTTTTTTAATTTAATTTTGAAAAATCTAGAAATCTCCTAGATGTTGATTTGTGATTATGTATCAATTTTAAGCAGTAAACAACAATCCCAATCAAACAATCAAGACAAATCGACACAACGATTTTATGTGGAAAAACCACAATTGGACACCTCCAATTGTGATAAAAAAAAACAACGGGCAACAGCCACAAAACAATCCACTAAGAAGATATAAAGGAATTACACAGTTATACTCTTAATTACCTAGCGAATCCACGCTCGAATTGAACTAACCCCTATGTGCCTCTTCCAACCCCGTCTTCACCTCGGAATTGTCTTGACGATGAGCCACTCCATAATCCACCAAAGCTTTAGGCTCGAATTCTTCAGAATCCACTGAAGAACAACTCTCTCTTTTGTGTAGAACAAACAAATAATCCTTTGATGTATACTCTTTAAACCATGAGTTGAATACTCAATCAAAACATCAAAGAAAACTCGTAAAATATCCCCAGATATAAACCTTAATATCCAAAAAGAATATTTGGAGCAGTAATCCTAGTTTTGGACTAAAACAAATACTTATAGAAATCTGTCCTGCGATCTCTGCTTGAGCGGGAAAAAAACAACATCTAGTATTTTTGCAGGCGAACACACTTCTAAAACCCAGCATTCTCCGCTCGAGCGGGGGAATGTCCGCTCGAGCGGACAGGCAACTTTGAATGCATTTTTGCATTTTGCTTCAGGGGCGCTGCCCCTCGACCCCGCCTAGGCGTTGCCCTGGACCCGCCAAGGGGCGCTGCCCCCTAAACCCCCGCGAGCTGACCAGGCAGCTCGATCCCCGTCATAATCAGCGAAGTGGCAATCTTGAAAGAATTAACATCACAAACTTCTCTGCACGGCACAATTCAGGTTGGATTCGCATCTAACAAACTAATAGCTCACTAAAATAAAAGTGCGAAAACAAGTACAACTGAAAGGAATTTTTCAAACGGGATTGCCAAGAATAAAAACCTAACAATCTCCCCCTTTGGCAATGCCATGACAAAACACACCTAACAAATAAAATCCTAAACACCCCAACCCATTACAGCTAACAAAAGCAAACTTCTTTCTCAAGGTCATGATCTGCAAAACAACTATTAGTGCCACAATCTCCAAAACAACTATTAGTCCCACAAGAGTATATAAAAAAACAATAAACATATGACTAGATTATCTTAAAGCATGAGATAAAAAAATGAATAGATAGAAATTGGAGATTTTAAGAACATGTAGCGTGAAAACATGAACAACCACTTTCCCCCCCTTTTTGTCACGAATTGACAATGGAAGCTCAATCAACTAAAGCAAGATCATAAACCACACAAGCAATGATATGATGATGTAAATATCAGGAGCATGCTAGAAGGAAATTATAAGCAAACAGTGCATAACAACATGCAAAACAACTAAAGCCAATCTCCCTTTCACTCAAAGCAACCACAAACACTGTACAGAGAACAATGAACAAGAAGAAACCAACAAAAATAATATGGTGGAGCAAGCAAGAAATCTCAGATTTGTACCTTAGAACACACAAGATTATCCAAGAAGCATAATTACTTGAAAACATAATGTGCACATCCTCTAGAAGATTCCTCATAAAAGAAAGTGATGCATTATGTGAAAAGCATAGATCCCATGATAAAAGTGTGTGTGTGACTCTTGGAGTTCGACAAACACTAGATTCAAATCCTAGTAGTGATCAGATAGCTGAACCTCCGTCAAGAGAATCTAAGCACAACTACGGAAAGTCAAATCACTAGGAATCAAGGGGTATTTGGTGAGTAAAGGCGGAGGCTCCCCCTCAATCAATGAATCTTTTTTTTTTTTTTCACATTTTTTTTTTCTTTTGCACATTTTTTTTCTTTCTTTTTCACATTTTTTTTCTTTCTTTTGCACACTCATTGGCAGCTGACACACTCAAGAGTATGGAAATCGAACCAAAGAAGCGTGGATATAAAAAGGATAGCCTGGTTGGTGACTCTGAGGTAGCTTTTTCCTCATGGTTGGACTACAAAGAATAGAAGGGAAAGTCGTGGAGATGCAAAAAGATGGAAGGTGGTTAAAAGACTCAACATCACCCATGATATGCTAGTATAGGTCAATTCCTCTAGAAAAACAAAAGATACAATGCCAGAAGTCCATAGGAAAAAAAAATAATCACTAAGGCAGAACACTCCGATATTTGTTAATCCAAGAGTGTGTACAGAATGAGACATACTAATCAAAAAATACACACTCCAAAATGAGTAATGACCACAGAAAGCACACACATATTAACATGTAAATAATATTCTCATCAATTCCAATATGCACCAAGGACTACAAAAAAAATTTCAAGCTTGCAAAACCATACTAAGTAAATCTTTTTGTTTTTTTTTTTTTTTTTCTTTAAACAAAGAAAGTCAGAAAACAAACATGCACACATTAAATGGTTAAAAAAAAAACACACAGAAACCCAAAATGAATAAACAAATTAACACAAGTCAAGTTTTCTTACCCAAACCGCTTTAGTATGAACAAAGTTGTGAGAATTGCGGTTCTTGGGTGGTGTCTTGACGTTGTGGTTCCCTTCCCTTTCAATAGGAACCCGTCTCAACGTGGTTTCCAACTTCCTACTTCTAGGTCTAGGCAAATGCAAACTCACTCCATGTTTGGTCTCAAGCACATCAAAATAACGAGGTCTAATATGACCCTTAACCTCATTACCCCCAATGAAGTGTCTCCTACCCCTCGAGATGTTGGAATTTCTTCCATCTTTATGAGACACTCTCCCATGCAACTCATAACAATAAGGGCGAATATGACCATGCATACCACAATGATGACAAATAAAAACAGAGTGTACCTTCTTTTCTTTGGCCTTACCAACTCTAGGAAGTTTGAGAAGTCCATCCTCATGTTGAATTTTTTGTTCTCCCTTTCCTTGAGTTCTTGTATCATGAGATGTGGAAGCACTCTGTTTTTGCTCTTTCTTACCATCAAAGCCAATGCCACTCTTGTCAGAACAAATTTGTTGAGACCCAATGATATTGTCCAAAGTCTTTGATCCTCTGTTCCAAAGACCAATGGTAGCCATAGCACACTTGAGTTCTTCCTCTTTCTTGATCATTAGTTCTTCCAAAGCAACTTGAGACATCTTGAGAGTTTCAATCTTTTCTTCATATGTTGCATAGATTTGCTGTAGCTCATTCTTCTCTGTCTCACAAGTCAAGAGTTTTGCACAAAGAGCTTGTCGATCATTAGCTATCTTGATGGCATCAATCCTAGCCTCGGAAATCTCCTCCTTAAGTTTGACATTCTCACTTTCACATGCTTTGAGTTTCATTGTGAGTTTGTCATTCAATTTGGATAAGTTAAGAGACTCCTTATACAACTTTTCATAAGCTTGCTCAAGCTCTTTATCATCACTCTCCGAGGATTCATCATCAGTGGCATTGTCAACCGATCTCTTCGGATACTCTGTTCGTCCTTCAGTTTCGGAAGCTGCCATGAAAGCAAGGAATTGTTTATGTCCCTCTTCACCTTGATCTTCATTGTCACTTTCATCTTCATCAGATTCTGATTCATCATCCCAAGTGATAGCGAGGGCTTTCTTCTTCCTCAAACGAGTGAGGCATTCTGAAGCAAAGTGGCCAAATCCTTGGCATTCGTAGCATTGGACTCTTTCAGAGTTCCCTTGTATCTTTCCTTTCTCCTTCTTGGCTATAGAATTAATTTTGAGTTTATCTTTGCCTTTAGATTTATGAGTATGAGTAGATTCCAAAATATTAAGATTCTTTTTCAAAAATGATTTTTTAAATTGTTTAACAAAAGCAGCCATAATCTTGGAATCTATCTCACAATCCTCATCAGACTCCTCTCCAACTCTATAAGCACTACGAAAAGCAATAGCATCTTTTTGTTTCTTTTTGAAATTCTTATGGGCCTCATAAGTTTGGAGATTTCCAACCAAGTGATCCAACTTGAGGTTGTCAACATCTTGAGCCTCTTCAATAGCCGTAACTTTTGGTTGGAACCGATCGAGCAAGGATCTCAAATTTTTTCCCACAACTTTGGATTCTGGTATTTTTTCACCTAAATTGAAGCTGGAATTAAAAATGTCACTCAACTTTGCATAAAATTCATCAAAGGTCTCACCATCTTTCATTGAAAGGTTTTCGAAACTAGACGTGAGCCTTTGAAGTTTTGAGCGTTTATCAGAAGGAGTACCCTCGTGAATAGTTTGTAAGATATCCCAAGCCTCTTTTGCGACTTCACAATTGCAAATATGACTAAACTCTTCAGGTGTGACAGCGCAAAAGAGAGAATTGATAGCTTTACTATTCCAGCTACTATTTTGGTAATCAATTGTGTCCCACTTATCGATTGGTTTGGGGAAAGTTACTCCATCAACAGTAATCGTCGGTTCAGTCCACCCATACATGACAGATTGCCAAACTTTTTCATCAATAGATTTTAAAAATGATCTCATCCGAGCTTTCTAAAACGAATAATTGGATCCGTCAAGTAGGGGTGGTCGAACCATAGAATTTCCCTCACGAGTTGAATCCATTATCACAAATCAAACAAAATCTTGCTCAAAAGTTTTAAAAAACAAAAGAGTGACCCGCTCTGATACCAATTGAAAAATCTAGAAATCCCCTAGATGTTGATTTGTGATTATGTATCAATTTTAAGCAGTAAACAACAATCCCAATCAAACAATCAAGACAAGTCGACACAACAATTTTACGTGGAAAAACCACAATTGGACACCTCCAATTGTGATAAAAAAAACCACGGGCAACAGCCACAAAACAATCCACTAAGAAGATATAAAGGAATTACACAGGTATACTCTCAATTACCTAGCGAATCCACGCCCAAATTGAACCAATCCCTATGTGCCTCTTCCAACCCCGTCTTTACCTCGGAATTGTCTTAATATCCAAAAAGAAGATTTGGAGCAGTAATCCTAGTTTTGGACTAAAACAAATACTTATAGAAATCTGTCCCGCGATCTCCGCTCGAGCAAGAAAAAAACAACATCCAGTATTTTTGCAGGCGAACGCACTTCTGAAACCCAGCATTCTCCGCTCAAGTGGGGGAATGTCCGCTCGAGCGGACAGGAAACTTTGAATGCATTTTTGCATTTTGCTTCAGGGGCGCTGCCCCTCGACCCCGCCTGGGCGCTACCCCGGACCCGCCAAGGGGCGCTGCCCCCTGGACTCCCGCGAGCTGACCGGGCAGCTCAATCCCCGTCATAATCAGCAAAGTGGCAATCTTGAAAGAATTAACATCACAAACTTCTATGCACGGCATAATTCGGGTTGGATTCGCATCTAACAAACTCATAGCCTCACTAAAATAAAAGTGCGAAAACAAGTACAACTGAAAGGAATTTTGTCAAACGAGATTGCCAAGAATAAAAACCTAACAAATTTATCTATGGTTTCTATTTGTTTTTAATTATTATTATCTAGGTAAGTTATGATGTGAGTTAGATATGTGATAGACCTGTGAGTTTTATTGGTTTAAAATATGATAGTGTGAGATATTTCCAAATTAGATTTGCTTAGATAGACTTTAAGGATTTTTAAAATTTAAAATTAGATATTAAGAGACAAAAGAAAGATTTTAACTAAATAAATAGAAATCATATTAATAATTTTATCTGTTCGTATATCTGAATTTATTTATTTATTTATTTTCCGTTATGTTATAATATAATATATAAGATATAGATAGATACCCACAATTCTCATGAAACATATTGTCCGATTTTTTGAGAAAGAGAAAAGGAAGGTAAGTTTTAATATTTTCTTTTGGAAATTGATGAGAGAAATTAGAATGGAGAGATTATGAAATATTTATCTTTCCATTTGGAATCCATAAATTAAGGGATAATTATTATTTCTAAAATAATTAAATAGGTATGGAAAAAGTTGAAAAAGGGGAATAATTATTATTTCCAAAATAATTAAATAGGTATGGGAGAAGTTGAAAAGGGGGGATAATTATTATTTCAAAAATAATTAAATAGGTATGAGAGAAGTTGAAAAGGGTGTGTATAGGAGAAGTCAAAAGGCTTGGGAGAAGTCAATAAGTGCTGAGGTTTTTTTTAATCAAAAATTAGGAAATTAGGATTAAGATATTGGAGCTCCCACAAGACTTGTGAGGTAAAAGCAATGCCGACTAAACTATATGTGGTAGCTGATGATTGTACCTTTGCCGACCCATTTTTCTTTTGTAGCTAAAGTGGCTATCTTTGGCAACTAGATTTTTTTTTAGTAGCTGAACTATGTATCTTTGGTGAGTAAATATTTTTAGTCACTGAAAATATATCTTCAGTGACTAATTTTTTGGTTGCGAAAGATTAATTTGTAATATTTATGTTAGTTTTTGGCAACTAAATTTCTTTAGTTGGAAAAAATTAGTATACAACGGCTAAATCTTTTCTGGTCACTGAAGATCAACATTTGGCTACTAAATTAGGTAGTCACCAAAGATTTTTAGTAAAATTATGGTAGTAATTCGATGGAGGAGAGTTGTTCCGTGGCAGGTGGAGTGGCAATAAGAGAGGGAGAGGGGAGGAGCAGCGAAGATGGAAAGGGAGAGGGAGAGAGACACTTATGACAAAGAGAGGCGCTAGTTTGTTTAGGGTTTGGTTTGGAAACAAAATATATAAATCCCTCCAATTTGCGACTAAACATTTTAGTCTCTAATTAATTTTATAAATCCATTTAAAATTTGAAATGTGTCCCCCAAATGTTTTAGTTCTTTGGCGACTAAAAATATTTTTAGTCATTGAGCTAAAAATGTTTAGGGACCAACCTTGTTGGTCACCAAAGATAAAAATTAATTTTTCGTTTTTTTGATTTGGTGACTAAATAATTTTAGTAGCCAAAACTAACTATACAGTGACTAAAATTTTTTAGTCGCTGAAAATTCATGTTTGGTGACCAAACTTTTGGTCGCCAAAGATAAAAAAAAATTTTGTTTTCATTCGGCGACTAAATAATTTTAGTAGCCAAAACTAACTATACAGCGACTAAAATACTTTTTAGTCGCTGAAAATATATCTTTGGCGACCAAACTGTTGGTGGCCAAAGATTTTTTTTTTTTTTAATTTGGCGACTAAATAATTTTAGTAGCCAAAACTAACTATACAATGACTAAAATATTAGTTGGTCGTTGAAAATAAATTTTTGGCTACCAAACCTTTGATCGCCAAAGATGAATAGTAAATTTTGGTTTTTCATATGGCAACTAAATGATTTTTGTTTTGTTGCCAATTGTGGCATATTTAGCAACTAAAAATTGTTTTCGTCGCCAATTGTGACATTTTTAGCGACTACATTTTTTTCTAGTTGCCAATAATCAATATACCCCGACTAAAAAAAAAATAGTAGCTAAATCTTGTACTTTTGCCAACTAATATAATGTTTGGTTTCCATAACTTTTGGTGACTAAATTCTTTTTAGTCACCAAATTTGGTCGCCAAAAGTGTAATTTCTTGTAAGGAAGTTTGGGAAATTCTAAGAAATTTTGTGGTGACTCCGAAGACATTTTTGTAATATTCATTTTGGTATCCATACATGGTTGTGTCGTGCTATATAAACCTTATGTCACTATGGTTTTCGAACTAAAACTTGTACATGTATCAAAATGTGAATATGACGAAGTAAAGAAATACGAACTTGAACCAATGTATTAAATGTTAGAAGTGATGGGGTGAGCCCGGTTTAGAGTCTTGCGTAAGTGAGTTACGAACCCTAACATGGCACGGGAAGGTATTTTGGCTCTTATCAGTAAAGGCGATATAAGTTTGGTTGTGCAGGCGTCACAACATAAACTGTTCCCTTGAGGCAGACCATGATGTCATGACTCAGATATGTAACCTTGGTGCATGGGCATCATTAGTAGTTACAGCAAGTAACATTTGAATATTTGACCAAGGGGGAGTCAGAATTGCCTGTGACCATTGCTTAGCGGTTGAGTAGAAATGGTGCTCCATGAAGAGTTACTTAGCCTTCGTTTAGAATGTGGGTTTGCTTTTTAGTTTTTTGGCTATTTTAGCCTGGGGCTAAAAAGCCTCGTTTGGGATAGAATTTTTGGCTTTTTTGACTTTTGTGAGAGAAAAAATGAAATGATTATGCATTGGATGTGACATTTTGCCCTATTTGGCTAAAATAGCCAATTTTGTCCTATATGGCTATTTTAGCCCAAAGTAGTATCCCAAACATAGCCTTAGACTTACCTGATAAACTGAACCTATGAGAATTCAAAAGAAAAGTTTGGTATTTTCCTTATGAGGAATTACTGCTTCCGCTTGCCATTGTTCTTATTATCTATTATTATTATTTCAACTGCTAGCATTCTTGTTATGCTTATTTTATTAAACGTTGCTTGTTACTCAGTTGCTACACAGTATTCATTATTTGTGAGTATTATTATCGCGGTGGATATTTTTGGGTTGTAGTATCGTATTGAGCTTGTCGATCATTGGCATTTCCATTACCTTGTTGTTATATGCCAAGTACCGAAGAAACTAAAGGAAACACCGAGGTCTTGGAAGGCGACGTTCAGCCTTGGTTAGCTTGACATGTGCCCAAGTTCCATGAACCCCTTTCATGAGTTATCTAGTTTTGTCTAGTTTTTTATTATTATTATTATTATTATTATTATTATTATTATTATTATTGGTGTTTTTCTGTCATGAATGTACTAAGACCAAGCTTTAAGTTTGATTTGGAGTTGTAATTTAAGAATTTTTAATTTCTGTTTAAACTTGGTAGCAACAATGATTAGAAGTTCTTAATTAAGAAAAATTGATTTTTAGTTTTAAACTTTGTTATGATGTTCTCAAATTTTGGGGCGTCACACTCTCAGGAATGCTATTTTGTTGACGAATCTTCTTAACTGTCTTTTGGTGCCGAATACCTTAGCTGCGACAATTCTCATCAAATGGCCCAATGTATTCATCACTATTGTTTGTTCGGATACACTTCGATTTCTGCCTCGTTTCTCTTTCAACCATGGCTTGAAAATGCTTAAACACATCTAGAACTTGATCTTTAGTTTTTAATACAAAAGCCCAAACTTTCCTTGAATAATCATCAATGAAAGTAACAAAACAAAGTGCACCACTATGTGTTCTAACTTTTAAAGGACTACAAACATCCGAATAAACCAACTCCAAAACATTTTCTTTTCTTGAAGCAACATTTTTATGAAAAGAAACTCTATGTTCTTTACCCGCTAAGCAATGAACACAAGTTTTAAGGTGTATATCTTTTAATCTGAGTAGAAGCTCTTTCTTGAACAAAACTTGCATCCCCTTTTGACTCATGTGCCTAAGCCGCTTGTGCCACAATTCGGTAGAAGCATCATGTCATGGCCCGAACCCGCCCCTATGGGTTAAGGACATAACCGGCCAGTAATCCTGTGATTACCTACGGCCTCAGACCAAAACAGACATAACTCATTAGAGTAAAGGGGCCAAACGGAAGCAAAAATTTAAAACTTTGTCCATAGAGCCGTGCTTATATGCACATCAACAAACCATGCTCATATACGTTAATAACCCACATCAAAAGTACAGTAGTAAAACTTCTTTACAAACAGGATCATCTAAGCTGAGCCAACCCTTAACAGACTATATACAAATATACACAAAGTCCTTGCCAACAAAACAAAATGTAAATGCATAACAAAATGGCAAGGATGGGTCTCGTGCGTGAGACACAAGGCTGACTCTCCAAAACTCGTGTTGTTCATGGCAAACTTCACTGGGGCCGGGTTTGGACTTCTCTTGGCTCACCTACAAACACATGAATGAGCGTGAGCGATAGCCCAGTGAATAATATCAAATACAGAAGTTACATATCAATGTAGAACAACAGGTTCCAAACGGCCTTGGACCCAATTCATATTTCTATTTAACAGATGTATAACTATACGAATTTCAAATCAAGTGACTTGTAGTTTCAACATTCTGGCCTTTGGCCCATTCAGGTTTCCATTTATGTCATAACGGCCTTCGGCCCGATCATTTATGTCAAAACGGCCTTCGGCCTGTTCATTCTTGTCAAACGGCCTTCAGCCCACTCATTCATGTCAAAACGGCCTTCGGCCCACTCATTCATGTCAAAACGACCTTCGGTCCATCCATATAAGTCAAAGCGACCTTTGGTCCATTCATATATGTCAAAACGACCTTTGGTCGATTCATATTTGTCAAAACGACCTTTGGTCCATTCATGTATGTCAAAAAGACCTTTGGTCCATTCATATATGTCAAATCGACCTTCGGTCCATTCATTTCTATCAAAACAACCTTCGGTCCTTTCAGTTCTATCAAAACGACCTTCGGTCCATTTATGTTTATCAAAACGACCTTTGGTCCATTTGTGTTTATCAAAACGACCTTCGGTCCATTTATTTATTCATGTCAGACTTTTGTCCACAATCCCAATTAGCAACTCATAAAGCTTATAAGGGAATAAACAATTGGACATTCACAAGTATTCGAATATCAATATTACTCACAGTGATCGGCTTGTGGATTTGCCCCGGAGCTTGACCCTACACATTTCATGAACACAAAAGGGTTACCAACAGTTTAATCCGTTCTTTAATTCACATGTTCCTCATTAGGCTTTATTCCCATCTCATTAACTCATTTGCGATGCTTAACATATGCCTAAGAGTGCTTACAAGTGAAAGAGAACGGAAAACAGAATACAGAATGCAAAAACAGAATTTCAGAAAACAGGGTCCCCGCTCGAGCGTGGACTTCCCCGCTCGAGCGGACCCTTAAGCCTGCAAAAGTACTGGTTGCATGAAAATTGAGCTCGAGCGTGGAATAGAGCGCTCGAGCGGAAGGCCTGTCCACAAAAGCTCCCCGCTCGAGCGTGAGATATCCCGCTCGAGCGGATATCCAACTCTGCAAAAGTGCTGGGAGCACGATTTTCCCACTCGAGCGTCTATTCCTCCACTCGAGCGAACATCAAAAATTTGGGTTTTCCAGATTGAGTTCTTGAGCTCCAATTCGAATTTCAACCAACAAAACATGCATGTTATGGCTCAATCTCAAATATACACATACTAACATGGCACCAATGCAAGATTATAACATTATGGAGCTCAATTTCTTGATTTATCCACATGCATGTCCCAAAATATATCAAACTCAACATCAACATAACAAACTCATGCATTCAAGCTCATATCTTCTCAAATTGTACATGCATGTGATGAATTAGCCACATTCTCTACTTAGATAACACAAAGGGTGATCAGGACATGAGTTTCCTTTAACATTTCACATGGATTATACACATTTGTGCTCAAACATGCAATATCAAGGTGATTTCCTACATGCATGCACATATTAAGCTTCAATTCAACAAATACAACCCAATTTCATTTCAATCTTACTCTTGATCACCAAATTAGTTTGAGCACACAAAAATTACAAACTATAATCCAAGAATTACTCACCTAGGAGCTTGATTCTCACAATCTATGATTAAATCTTGCATTAGACTTCCAACCTCCAAGTTTCAAGACCACAATTGCACAATCTCTCTTTCTCCCTCTCTATAGTCGGCTCTCTCTCCCAAATTGAGTCCAAGAATCAGTCAAAATGAGATAAAGGAGGGAAATGAGGTGTAGTGCTCAAATACATCAAGTCCCACTAAGTCAATATAATAATAATAAGGCAATTGGGTACTAATCCACCAATTTAATCGATTTAATCTGACCCAAATCAATTTTTCAATTAAATTTCACCGTAGGCTCTAAAAATTATGCCAACCACAATGGCGTAATCAATTTCGAGTTCTGTGGCCGATAAGGCCCTCAATTTAATTTCCAAAGCAAATAATCAAACAGATATTCCTACGGTGAACAGATAGAAATTCAAAACCACATATTTTCACATAATGGTACACAAAATCATAACAAAACACATAATCACATTCATGTTAAGGACCAATTAATATATTACGGAACAGGGGTATCACACATCATCCTTAAGTGCATTGAATACACCTTTGCAAATTTTTCTTTGCATCGAATAAAGTATGCAAGTTTTTTTGCACTTAATCACCACCAAAGAACCTTTTGTGAGCTTCCATTTTCCGTCATCAAATTTGTTGTTGTAGCCTTCATCATCTAGCTTCCCGATAGAGATCAAATTGAGGTGAATGTCGAGAACTTGCCTCACATCTTTAAGCAACAATTTACAGCCCAAATTTGTTTCCAAGCAAATATCACCCATGCCAACAATCTTGGATGAACCTTGATTACCGATTTGAACACAACCATAATCTCCTTTGGTGTAGAAAGTGAAGAAATCAACTCAAGAAGTCACATGAAGGGAAGCACCATAATCAATCACCCAATTGCTCTATTGGCCTACAAAATTGACACAATCATCTTCACAAACAACCATGAGATCATCATCGGTAGTAACCACCGTTGTGTCTTCTTGCTTCTTATCCACACTTTTGTCATGCCTTTTCTCCTTGTTCTTGAGTTTTCAACATTCCCGCTTCATGTGCACTTTCTCATGGAAATAATGGCACTCTGTAACGCCTTGAAAATTTATAACATTACATAACGACTAGCATCCATTATAAGAAAACTGGAATTCACAACCCTTACATTCATTGAATCATTAAGGTTTGTACAAAATAGTTCCACATGTAATTATACATTCAACGATATCAAATACATGAATCTACAGCATGTAGAACATCAAATTCAGAAGTAAATAAAATGCCCTCAAGGGCTTGCAATTTTCAAGGCTTAAGCCTGGTTACACAAAAATGGCCTCTTGGACCCAAACAGTTAGAGCCCTTGGCTAGTAAAAATACAATCACAACAAAAAGAGCCTTTTGCTCTCAATGCAAACTTCCACGCCCTAGTTTGGCGAGTTCACCACATTTTTTCCTGCACCAAAATCTCATAGGGGTGAGCATAAAGCCTAGTAGAGAAATCTTAACAAAGTATATACATTTATGCAAGCATTCCCAATATGAAATGCACATGCCATGCTATGCCTTAGAAAAAGATTTCGTTTACGTCTCTTTGAAAATCACCATCCACAATCATAACTTGAAATTCTCTACAATTCAAAAATTTATAATTTAATTCATTGGGGTGATAAATACAACTCAGGTAATCCCTGTGTTAGTGTCTGCAAGTAGGCATAACTAGCAGTACCAAAACTCCACTTTATCGGTTGCTAACCAGAAGGGAAGTGGTACCTCCTTGGCACTTGTTTTCGGTCTTTCACCCCGAACACTCAAGCCAACTTAATAAATTTCATCTACACCTCCTATTCGGAGTTACCAATGTATTTACCCCAAAACTTTTCAACAATTTCATTTCACAACCTGTCTTTCTCAAAATGTGCAATAACAATTGAATGGATATGCAATGCAACAATTATAATGCCAATAATTCTGAAATAATCAAAGTTTCATTCCTCTGTTCCATACTACCTCACAAGAGAGCTATGTTTCCGTTTAAATCCATTACCAAATAACCACATTCCCATATCTCAAGCAATTCCAACAACGTAGTCTTTCAACACTATAACAACATTTGAACAATAATTTTCCAATAACAAAAATCCCCATGTTTTATAAAACTCATCATTCATAACCATAAATAAGAATTTTTTTCCATCCTTCACTCATTTTGATGCACAAAACAATACATTAATAATGTCAACCATATATTCTCAACACTTGTTTTAAAAACCCCCAATTTCTAGGTTTGATTCCCACCACAACAACACACACACACACCCCAATATTTGAAAGAAACTCTAAAAGAGAACATCATCCCTTACCCAAGGTGGTACAACCCCACACTTCGAATGTTGAAGAGGAAGCTATAAATTGACGATTTGCTCTTCTTCTCCAGCTTCTAACAGTTTTGTCTAGGGTTTCATATACCAAAATAGGTCCCCAAAATCTCTTTTTATAGCCTTTAGTCAATTCAGAGAAAAACACAAGCACAAATACCAAGAAAATCCGCTCGTGCAGATTGGGAATTCCGCTCATGCGAATTCAGTCAGAGGCGAATTTTGGGCAAGGAAATCCGCTCGTCCAGCTTTGTGAACGTTGTTCATGTGGATTCACTCAGTCATGGATTTTTTGCTCTTTTTGTGATCCTTTTGTCTCCAGAGTGATATTAACATGAAAATGAAAAAAAAAAAAAAACACTTTATTGTATCAAATATCATATATTAAAAGACTAAAAATATAAGATAGGGAGTGTCAAAATGTAACATTTCAGCTCATATCACAATCTTAGTCACCAATTGAATTATACCTAGCACTAAGTCACTAAAGATGAATCAATAATCTTAGTTATCGCACCCTTCAGGAAAAATGAACAATACAAATATATATATACTATTAATTCTTGAGTTTTTTTTAATCAAAATCCTAACTGCTACGAAATTGATTTTTAAATATCTATTGGGCCTCCAAAAGTCAGATATAAAATATAAAAAAATATTATAATCAACACTAAATTAAATTAAATATTTTTAATAAATCAATTGAGTCTCATACTGCACTAAACAGATATACCCTCGATCTTGGACTAGGTTTGCATAGAGCTTAGCTCAAATCTTGTCCGGCCATCACTAGCTTGAGCTTGGTCGACCGATTGTCTTACGTGGATTTGATTTTGTTACTATAGCTCGATCTGACCTTGATGTACCTTCGTCTGCAGAATTGCCATGCATCACTCCATGGTTCATTGGATCAGCCATTTGAAATTATTGACATAACAAGGTTTGCATTTCTTCTGCAACACGCTACACTCTCAAGGCTAAAGGCCTAGGACATTGCTTATTTAATTCTTATTTTAAGCTACCCCAATAACTTTGAGTGCAGATCATCTCCTGCCTTTCCTCTAGGTGACGGCCCAGATTAGGCCACGTCACCCCACTCAAATCTACGGCTCAAATTAGCTTAAGAAAACAAATTCAAAAATAGAGGCACAGAGCTAAAATTTTCCCTCATATATCTTCCTTGCGTCTTTTCCCTCCCTCTTGAGCTTTTCACCAGCAATGACTCCATCTCGTGAAATCATCGGCAAACATTAACAGCTGTGAACATCAATGCCCGAAATCTTTCTCGGTGTCTCCCTCTCCCTCAGCACATCTTCCACACTCTCATCTCCTCACTATCATCTCCTTCATGATTTTCACTGTGAACCAGAGCTCCAGTGACCGCGAACCAGAACCCGGCGAGAAAACCCATTTATGTTCTTTCTTCACCAAATTGAAACCTAAGGTAATATGTAAAACTAGTGAATTTTTAATCTTATACTCTTCATACATTAATTTAATCTTATCCCATGTTTGATTTTTATGTAAAACCCATTTTTAATCCTTAATAAATCAACACCAACAATTTTACAAAAGAGTTATTCCTATAAAAAAATGTTTCTTCACCCACAGCTTTAGGGGAGGAAAAATGAACCTTTAACAACATAAACAGCAACAATTTCATATCTTCTACATTAACCTTTAAAAAATCAAACATGAACCTTTAACTGGATCAACTTGTCCTTCACAGCTTCTACTCTTGCTTATTTGGTCCACCTCTTCATAATCTATTGTAAAGGAACCTCTTTCAATTCAATATTTCTCTCACAACCTTCAAACAGTGACTACATGCAGAAAATCCCTTTCCTTTCAAACTTTGTACAACTACAAGCCAAAGAACCATCCATCTCCATCTTCATTTTCCTTGCATTTTTCCCAATAGGATCAACAATTGTGTATACGGTACTACCCCCACCATATTCAATTGCTTGTATGTCTGATTTAACAGAAAGAAAATACTCATCTTGAGACTCCTCAAAAATATTTTTAGTGTACACATTACCCATTTGACTTAACATTCTGAAAGGCACTCTTACACTAGGCAACCTTTGGCACAAAGCATATCCTGCTTCTAACTCCTTGTACCGCTTCTCACAAGGTACCCTTTCAAAATGCAAGAAAAATTTATTTAAATTAAAATCATAACAAATGTAATCCTTCAAAAACGACTTAAAAGATTCACTGAGTTGTGTTGTACTCATTCCCGCAACCCATGTTGATCTGACAGATGGCCAACCCCGTTTTTCCTTCACCCCAAAAGTCAACTTCAACTAATGATTATCATGAGCATCATATGCATCAAGCATTTCCCCCACTTCAATTTCCATTCATTTTCATCATCAATATCAAACATGAATTTATTTAACACACCTTTCACCCCCTTATCTTGAAAGAGACAATTAACATGCCATAATGCATTGCATCAAATGCCAAGTGCACAAACGGTGACTCGTGTCAGGCATCACAATGGGTATGGCCTTAGCCATTACAGCATCTTGATAGGTAAACAAAGTTTTTGGTCCCTTTTTGGACATAGCTTCTAAAAAAGTTTGAAGTAACCATACAAATGTTTCAGCAGTCTCATCATACAACAAAGTTGTAGCAAAAACAACTGTTTCTCTATGATGGTTAAATCCCACAAAAGATGCAAATGGCCTATGCTCTTTATTTAACTTGTAGGTATATCAAATGTAACTACATTGCCAAATTAGGCATAATCCATGTTCATTTGTGCATCGGCCCAAAACATATTCGTTATTTGTTCCTCATTATCTAACTGGAAAGCATAAAAAAAAAGATAGATTCTCCAAAGATTTTTGTTGAAAGTATTGCAACACAGTACCTACTTCCCCATATGCTAAACTTTTTTGTCTTTTGGTCCTTAAATAATTTTTTTGATCTAATTTCAGAAACCCAAGAGACTGTTTCCCACCAGCTTCCCTACCCATGAGTTCCAAAGACTGCCCTAAACGAAGACCAGACTGTAAGGCTAAGTCTAATTGAATTGCTTGGGTAGTTGATATCTTTCTCTGCGATGGCAACATATGGGCACAATCAGGAGATACAAGTTCATGCTTGTATTTTTCTTTGAAATCAATCAAAGCAAATTTCCCAGCAGTGACATCCAATTTAACAAAAAGTCAAGCCTCACAACCAGTCCTCGTTTCAACTCTAGGGTTTTTTGTCAATGGGTCTCACTTGTCAACCTACCGAAATCCCTCCTTGTTGCAAACAAAATTTCTAGAAATAATTTGGTTAGTAAACTTGTTCTTCTTATAGTATTTCCTTATGCTAAACCCCATTCTTCCTCCATATCCATTATAAAAATCATACACACCTTCTTCCAAATCAAAGGTCATTCCTTCTTTTGGCTTCCAACCACAATTGTTGTCAGGTTCCATATCCATATGAAAACACAACTGCAAAGTAAAGACAATGAAATGGGAGAAGCTTTAGAAAAGCTTTCTTCACACACAACTTTAGAAAAAATAAAAATAAATAAATAAAGTAAAATAAAATTAAACCTTTAACAACTCAAATAGCAACAATTTCATGTCTTATACATTAACATTTAAAAAATCAAACAGAAACCTTTAACCAAATATCTTGTAATCTTCATACATTAATTTAATCTTTAAGAAATCAATAGCAACAATTTTACAAAAGAGTTATTCCTATAAAATCAACAATTTAATGTCTTATGCATTAACATTTAAAAAATCAAACAGGAACCTTTACCTGGATGTCTTATACTCTTCATACATTAATTTAATCTTTAAGAAATCAACAGCAACAATTTTACAAAAAGAGTTATTCCTACAAAATCATTCTTTTAAAAAAAAACCTTTCTTCACCCACAGCTTTAGAAATAAAAAATAAAAAAATGAACCTTTAACAACATAAACAGCAACAATTTCATGTCTTCTACATTAACCTTTAAAAAATCAAACAAGAACCTTTAATTAGATGTCTTATACTCTTCATACATTAATTAAATCTTTAAGAAATCAAACAGGAACAATTCTACAAATAAAATCAGCAATCTCCAACTTGTTGCCTACCCATTTTCAAGCACAATCTCCAATTCATCTTCATCCAATGCATTAAGAGACAGGGGTGGTGTTGTTGCCTACCCATTTTTTAATGCGATATGAGTTGAACTTCATATACAAAAAATCAAATTAAGTAGATTACTAATAAGGATGAGTCACTGTATTCATCAACAATACACCAACAACAACAAAATAAATACTCTCCTAAAAAAAATGTAATTACTCTCCAATGAATAAAAAAATAAAAAATAAAAAAAATCTCCTAAAACAACAATAAAAATGTATCATGAAATTATATATCCATGAACAACGTGAAACTATGAACACCATTTATATTTTCAATGCAAAACCATTATCATAATGAAAACAATTGAAGATATATATATATAATATACATCTACATCTATTTTGTTTATATATATGTATGTATGTATATGCATTGGAGTTCTCTGTTTCTGATCTTCTGCCGCCTTTTTTTGTGTTCCTCTTCGACGATCTCCTTTAAGATTCCAATGAATGACCATTAAACACCCCCAATTTGACATGTCCAGGATTTTTTCTTTTTATTCAATGAATGATCTTAATTTTTTAAAGCCCCAAATCAAAGCCCTAATTTTTTATATTTCAAATCTACTTTACTTTCTAAATCAAAACCCTAACTTTATAATCTAGAGCTGCTGAAACTAAGGAAACTTATGATTTCTCATTTTCACAAGTTGTTGTATTAGGTGCAAATGTTCAAAGCAAGTTAAATGCCCATTTTTGTACTGAAAATGAAGTAAGTTCTAATGATCAACCGCAGAGCTTGGAAATGGCTTGTGAAGACAACAATCATGTCAAGCAAATTCCAACAGGATTGAAGAAAAAGCACCCAACTAGTAAGGGCAACAGGAGGATAAAAGGTCCATGTGAGGTGGCATTAGAAGCAAGCTTTAAAAAGAAACCCCATGCTAAATCTTTGAATTCTTCACAACTTGTTGCAGCTCCAACAATTACACCTTCTCCATTATCTGTTAGAGGAGATGTCTACATTCATGAAAATGTTCCTCCTCTTCATCCTCCTCCTCCTCCTTCTCCTCCTCCTCCTTATCCTCCTCATTCCTTTGCCATGGGTGACATTTCAGTTCTTCCTCCATTGATTTATCCCACGTATAATGTGAGTGAGATTTTATCAATTAGTTTTTTTTTTTTTTTTGGGTGTGTGGGTATAATATGATTACGTAATCTTGTTATGAAGACTAATATAATATGAATTCATTGTAGGCAAACAATTTGCCGTATTGTGGTCAACCTACATTTATGACACTACTTCAAGGTAGGTATGACATTGGTTTTCAAAATTCTCATGGCTCAAATACAGATTCTCGACCAACAAATACTTTAATGTGTAGTCAGGTACTGTTGCTATTGTTTTCGTCTTGTTTTTACCAAGAAATTTTTGTTTTGGTGTTGTTTTGCTACTATTCTTGCTGCTGTTTTGTAGTTGAAATTGCAGGTTTTGCTACTGTTTTGGTGCTCAAAGTGCCTTTTTTTTTCCCTGCTATTTTGTTGTTGTTGTTCCATGTGTTTTGGTACTCAAAGTGCTGCTATTTTGCTTTTTTTTTTCTTTTTTTTTTTTTTTTGCTAATGCTTTGGTTTTGTTTTTTTTTTTTTTTTTTTTTTTTTTTTTTCTACTGTTATGTTTTTTTTGTTTTTTTTTTTTTTGGTGCTCAGAGTGCTGCTGTTTTGCTCTTCTTCTTTTTTTCTTTTTTTTTTTTCCAAGGTATAGATGGGCATAAAGAGGCGAAAGGCACTTCAAATTTCAAGCGTAGGAGATGAATTGTATTTGAACTTGCTACTGAATTCTGCATCCAATTGCTTAAATACTCTGCTACTATGGTTTTTTGCTGCTGTTGTTTGTGCCTCACAATCTTTTTTTTTTTTTTTTTTTTTTCTAGTTCATTGTCTAATCCATTTGTTGTAAAACTTGGGGCTTTTGGAGTCAACATGAGAATAACACAAAAGAATAATATGTAGATTTAGTGAGAATATGTACTTGTGTTGTGTGTGCAATGCATGCCTATTAAGAGGCAATTCAGTGAGAATATATAGATTCAGCTCATGTTCTCTGTTCCATTTGACATGTGTTTGTTAAACAAATCTGGACGAAAGAAAAAAATGTGCTGCTGTTTTGTGTGTGCAATGCATGCTTATTAAGAGGCAATTCTTCTTATTTGAGGCAAACTCAAATTTGTTCCATTTGAGTAATCATCAATTACTCACCACAGTTTAATTTGATATGCCAACAATCAAAGTTCCATAAATTTTCTTTTGTTAGATTCAATGAGAAAGGTCCAAGTTTTTGAGATTAAATCTGACTATTTACTAGTATCTCCAAAAAAATCATAGTTGATAAGAAGAAGCAAGCCATTACATCCATTCAACCTTTAAACAAAAAAATCATTACCATTTCATTAAACAAATAAAACCATTACATTCATCATCACTTCAACAAAATTGTAGTGGTCCACCATACATTACATAAACATTCAACCTACAATAGAATCATACTCATTCTACCCTACATTACATACACTATTTCAAATACACTAGAACGACAACTACCACCAACAACAGAACAATAAAAGCAAACGCATAATTCAACTTATTACTAACTATTTCAATCACCATTGCCAAGTCTCTACATTGTTTTCTACTCTTCACAGTCATGTCTTTGAGCTCCCTATTGAAGATAATTACTTCTCTAAGAGTAGACGAGACATCCATGAGTTCTTCAAGAATATCATTCTCGGCCACCTTTAAATTACGATGCATCTGTGGAGGGATCCACCACTCAAAGAACTTATAGCCATTCACAGAATGGGAGCATACAAAATATAAGCAATTTGGGTTATCCGTTGACTAAGAAATCTTACCCATAGCTTTGTTGCCACATTGACAATTGCAGTTGTCGAATCTAACTTCATGAATGCTGGCCATACTTGCATTTGACGTTGACATTGACCTACAAAAAATATCAACTAGCAAAAATCATTTATAATATCAACCAACCTCTAACATTTAGCACTGATCAAAGAAAAGCCAAGAGCATTCAGTAAAGAGCAAAGAGTAAACTTAATTTAGTTTGTAAACAAATTTCATTCTTATGTCTTTCTATTATTTTTTCTCAATTAGTAAATCACAATCTCCAAGTTATCTTCATCCAATGGATTAAGAGAGTAAAAAGCATTCAGCAATCTCCAATTTATGCACAATCTCTAATTTATGCAGCAATCTCCAATTTTTTGCCCACCCATTTTCAAGCACAATCTCCAATTCATCTTCATCCAATGCATTGAGAGACAGAGGTGGTGTTGTTTCCTACCCATTTTTTATTGCAATATGAGTTGAACTTCACATACAGAAAATCAAATTAAGTAGATTACTAACAAGGATGAGTCACTGTATTTCATCAACAATACACCAACAACAACAATATAAATATTCTACTAAAAAAAATGTAAATACTCTCCAACGAATCAAAAAAAATAAATAAATAAATAAAAATAAATGCCCTAAAACAACAATAAAAATGTATCATGAAATTATATATCCATGAACAATGTGAAACTATGAACACCATTTATATTTTCAATGCATAACCATTATCATGCACAATGAAAGCAATTGAAGATATATATATATAATATACATACATCTGTATCTATTTTGTATATATATATATGTATATGCATTGGAGTTCTCTGTTTTTCATCTTCTGCCGCCTTTTTTTTATGTTCCTCTTCGATGATCTCCTTTGAGATTCCAATGAATGACCATTAAGCCCTCTCAATTTGACATGTTGAGGATTTTTCTTTTTATTCAATGAATGACTTTAATTTTTTAAAGCCTCAAATCAAAGCCCTGATTTTTTATATTTCAAATCTACTTTACTTTCTCAATCAAAACCATAACTTTATAATCTAGATTTAAAATTAGATTTCAGAGTTTACAGGAGGAACCTATCTAGATGTCAGAGTTTGGAGGAGGAACCTGGTTCAATCTATGGCGTGAGAGACAACAATAGATGAAGACCCACAATCTAAACAAAAAGATTTCTTCGCTCCGGTGGACAACAATGGCATATGGACGGTGGTCGCCGGTGAAGAATGGTGGACGATGGTCGCCGATGGAGAACAACAATGGCGGTTGGATCATTCCAATATACGTCTCCTCTCCTCTCCTTCTCCCTCTCTCTTTTTTTCCTAGATCCTCTCTCCTCTTTCATGTTTTGCCTCTGTTTTTTATTTTTTATTTTTTTTAAGCTAATCTGAGCTGTAGATTTTGAGTGGAGTGATGTGGCCTAATCTGGGCTGTTACCTTGAGGAAAGGCAGAAGAGACAAGCTGGAGAGGATCTGGACTCAATAACTTTGGTTCCAGAAAGCTTGCATCAATGTGGCCTTCCAACTTTCTCTCTCTAGAAATTCAAAATTGCTCAACATTGTAAGCTTCATCGACGACGGTGTTGGACCTTTGGCATATTCGTCTTACTACCGGCGGTGTCTACCATCAACTCCGATAGCGAGCCTTGAAATTTGACAGTGCGGGTGGGTTTCATCACCATTGTTTTCAAGATTTCTTATTACTCTGAGATTCACCTTTTCCGGCGGGGTTGCTTCATTGGGGATGCTCTTTGCCATTTGCTACTTAATCTCGGCACTATAAGTCTTCAATCTCGTGTATTTCATTACAGTCTTCGTTGTCGCTTGTCATTGTTGATTTTGGTTGTTACACCATTGTTTCCGACTAGTTACATGTTATCCGGCGAATCTGTGGTTTTTCCCTTTGCCATTTGTAGACCATTGTCTTCTTGGATTTTTGGGTAAGCCCACTATTTTCTTGAGTTTTTGGATAGGCCTACTATATATTTATATATTTTTTGGGGGGGTTTTGGGCTGGCCCACTATTTTCTAGGGTTTTGATTTCAAAAACATTGGCTTTAGTATCGTTGATCATTCAGTCGGCCATTGCGCTTTCAGCATTGCAAGTTGTTCGTATATATACATATATTTTTTTGGTAGAACATTGCACCTCTAACATTGATGGTTGTCTAGCACGTAGTTGCTTGGTTGGCTGTTGCACCTTCTGCTTTGCAAGCCACCCTTAGTGTATTTGTCTGGTAGGACATTGTGCTTCCGACTTGTGAGTTGTTCATCCGTTGCTTGCTTGGTTGGTCGTTCAAAATATGGGCAAGTTTCGTACCTTAGTAAATACGCCAATAGGAATGGATGAGTTTCGCTAGAAATATCACATTCCCAACGATGTCACGTTGACATTGATAGCAATGGACACAGATCGGTCGTGTACGAGCATCGCAATACCCTTCCCAATTGCCTCCATTGTAGAGGGGGGTGTTATGTTTCCATTGAAGCCCTTGTTGCATCGATTCTTTTTTTATTTTAAACTTACACCAATGCAAATATCAGTGAACACATTTAGAGTGGTAAATGGCATCTCGGTCTTGAATGACCTCTTAAACTTAGACTTGGGCATTTGGGATGTCCTTCATTGCTATTCATTGTTGCACAACAAAGGTGGTAAGACCTATTATGTCAAGGTTCGGTCGTTGGACCTCTAACTCGTCACTGAACTTCCTGATAATAATAAACATGGCTCTAATTTCCTTCGAGTCAGGGGAAATTAGGAGTTCGCTGCCGATGAGGTGGACCAATCAAAGCGGGTCCAACGAGTGAACTGCCATCTAGTTCATTCTTCATTTTAATTTCTTTTTGTCCATTCACTTATTGTCTATGAATTTTTTTTTTTTTTTTTTTATATTTTTTTTTTTCTAAGTGTTGTTCTTACTTACAAGTTCAAAGAAGCTCAAAAGAGGCCAAAGAAAGAGCATCCGAGGGACATCAAAGTTGCACTGAGGTACGAAGATCAGTCGCCCCACATTTGCTTAACTATATGCATTCTTACAAATATCTCATGCAATGAAAAGTAAGCGACTTTTTGAGGAACTCACTCGAAATAGAAACTGAAGCGCAAGTTGGCCATACCACCCGAGCTTCCGCTTCTGCTATTGTTTGTTCATCGAGTGGACCATTCAGTAAAGAGTACCCCCCCCCCAACCCCACATAGGTTTGTTTTTTTTCCTCGAATTCTCACTTTGTTGATTATCATACATTGGTTGTTGTTTGTTCTCTCTCTCTCTCTCTCTCTCTCTCTCTCTCTCTCTCTCTTTAGGTTTTGATTTTGAGATTTTTCTTTTAGGGTTTTTATTTTAGAGTAGGATGGCAGATGCTAGGAAGGGTAGAGGAGGGTCATTGAAAATTGGGTAGGGTGAATGAGTAACAGTGTGAAAAGGAGGTGAAGGGATGAGACAGAGGGATAGAAGTGGCGAAAGGAGTTGATGAAAGACTGGTAGCTAGAGAAGAGTTGAGGAGAGGCCAGGGGTGTTGATGAGGGGCTTCGGGTAGTAAGGGTGGCCAGGAAGGGTTACATATGGCAAGTGATGGTGGGGAAATGAGAGGGCTGGCCAAAGGTGGTGTTGGCCACCGAAGTTGCAAAAGGAATGGAAGATGGGGAAAGAGTATTTTTGTCTTGTTAACTTGTGATACCAGCTTTTGCAATTAATTTTAAACATTTTGTCTTTTTTGAAATTTTTGAAAACGTCCCACTAGCAAATATGTTGTTGTTTGTACCAGTTTTCTACAATTTCCCAAATTTTATTATTATTTTTTTTTAAATTGATACACTGACTCACAATTTCTCCCAAGTTTTTAAGCATATGACCTTTTGTCAAATTTCTTGCATTTACACGCCATGTAATGGTCAGGACCCTGCAGTGCACAAATTACTTAAATCAATACCACCATTGGTTCTCAATGATGAATATCCCATTCCAAATCCTAGTTATATACCGATTCCATTCATATGATCTCCATTAATGAGTTTAATGGATTACAAAATAACTCATCCACACTTTTTGGGGTCAAAAGAATAAAATCAGATGACATTATTACTATCTCAGACAGTTGAAAGAGTAGATTGATATATTAAACCATATACAACAATGGAAATATAAGAATCAACTTGCGGGCTTATACCTCAATGTGGTGCAAGCCCTCTTCGTTTTGCTTTGCACTGCCAGATTTAGCTATAAATTTTTCTCTTTCTCTACCTCTCTACCTCTTTCCAAATGTTCGAGGAAATCCATCACCACAGGATCAATCCAAGGAGCTCCATGAGGAGATTCGGCACCTGCAACCCACCCTAAATGGCCCCCTTTTGGTGTAACTGTCAACAAACAGTTCGGGTTTTCCTGCAATAGCACATGATACACAACATTAGAAATAAACATTTTACTCGTGCCCAGCTTTCTATCTCTTCAAGTCTTTCCCTCTTATCCTCTTTCTTTTGTGATTCTTACACCTTTTACTTTAGATCAAACATACAGGAACATCGTGTGAAAGTTTTCGCAATGCCTGTCAGTGTAAGCTCTATTGAGGACAGACAATCATATCAGTGCTCATGTCTGTACGGTTACAGAATTTTTTGGGAGTGCTTTCCAAATATATAGTGTATCTAACAATATTGAGAGCAAAAGAATAGTAAAATGGAGGCTATGCAAAATTAAAATAGCACGCAAGAAAACAAGAAAGCATTAGCAGAACAAAGCCACAGCGGATATCATTACATGTGACTCACATCATATCATATTATGAAAATAAGTTTGGTTATCTATTTTTATATCAACAAGGATGGAGCCACGATTTGCTTCAGAGGCAATCGGTGCATAAAAAACAAATAGCCAGTAAAGTTCGAATGCTATTAAAGAATTAAGAAACAAAAGACATATATTGCAATTGAAATACATATTTTGTCATTCCAACAATAATTAAGAAAAATTTGCATATGCACTGATAATCAAAATTTTAAAATATACATATACATATTTCTTATAACATCTAACGAATATGCAAATAAAATTATTTATACCCTAAAAAGTAACCATGCTGCTTGTTATTTGCACGCAATAAATAAATATATGGTTGCTCATATTTATGAATGACATGCAAGATATTTATCATTAGAAAAAATTATTACATACCAAGATGCTATGAAGCATAGGTATTTTGACAAACATGACGTACCCATACCAGATACTTGCACTGTATTGATACTTTGCATAGCTATTTTAGCATATGTGCAAGGTACGCTTAACATGTACTCAAATTTTTCTTCTTAATTTTTGTTGTACCGTAAAGGCACCTAATATATATACCGAATCCAGAATAATATTTTCTTCTACACAGAGGTGTAGTTGGTCTCATTGAATTTTTTTTTTCACTTTATTATTATTATTATTGTGTTTTATTTTTTTGTAGCATGGTTTTAAAATTAAATTTTGGTTTGTAACTTATTTCATAATAACATTTAATTTTGATTTATACCTTACTTTTGGTATTAAATGTTAATTGCAGGTTTAAACTCAACCAATAAACTACTTAAGTAATTTTTGCAGTACTCCAAATTAAAAATAAGTACTTTTTTTTTTTTTTACTAGCATGCTCACCCATACCCGTTTTTTTTTTTTTTTACCGTATTGACATACTCGTATCTGTACACATATTTCATAGCCAAGAAAGCCCTTTTTTATTTGGCACTTTCTTTTATTTTTAGCACATAGGACAATTATGGTGTCGTTGAGTCTTTGGGGGAAAAAGGGCAAGACTATTGGAAATCGTAAAACAAAAGTCACAGGTGAAAAAAAGTTACACTTCCACCACTGTGTTAGTTTTTGCACTTTCCTATTCCTTGTCAAACTTAAAGAAAATTACAGTGTCAGGTTTTATTTTAGCCAATTTGAGTCACACCAACAAGCTATGTTATATGGACTCAAGTATACAAGTAGCAAGTAGGATGTGTATCCAAACATTAGATTTTCATAAACTTTAATCTTAAGATCTGAAATACACATATATATTACGTGTTGTATAATATTCTCGAATGAGATGTAAATTATGTAGAAATTTACTGGAAATTAAAATGGATTAAAGATAAATATAAATTTCTGTCAATTCATTTGGTAGGCTAAAAATATTGTTTTACTAACAAATGTGAGGTTCTTCTTTTCATATATTGTAACAAATTAACCAACAAGGCAAGTGCAATAGTCAAATACGTAATCCCTCTTCTCACGTAATTACAAAATTGCTACTATCATGGGTAGCTGGAGACCAGCACCATATAGATAGTAATTTTCAGCCAATTTTACTTGGGTCTTATAGAAATACAGAGAGCAAAGAGGACTGATCAATTATTGCATTTCCCAGCAACCTAAACTTATTAAAAGTTTCACAAAAACCCTAGGCCTCCATGTAACAAATATATAATTTCAACTTGCACCTATGGTGAAGACTAAAAAGTTGCACCAATAAGAAGTAATTTGATTCACAAGAAAACCCAAAGATGAGAAAAGGCCAAAATAGCATAAAAAAAGGAGAGAGAGAGGACAGATGGCAAACGTTTAAAATAGATTTGAGTGTTGAGAAAGATGAATCACAAGGGGAGTTCATATAGCCAACCACAAGAAGCTGAGATAGGTGGGTTTCTCTAACGCTGTGTTTGAAAAGGGAAATGGAAAATATGTGTGAAATTAAATGAAATGTAGGTATATTTTATTTATATTTCACCTTCCTTTTTCCTTTCCCTTTCCAAATCCTTCCTCAAAACTACCAACCAAACACAGCATAAATGATACAAAATCATTATCTTGGACAGAACTGAGATGAGAAGAGGCAAGTACAAAGAGAACATGACTCCTGTTTCATTTTTGTCTTTCTATTTTCTTTGGGGAAAAACAAAGAAATAAACAAACAATAGGCTCCCTCATTCTACTTATATACGAAACCATATAATGAAAAGTTTTAAAGAAATCCAATTGTTAACTATTTCCTCACTTCATAAATTCTCTACGACAAGACCAAAAAGAGAAACTCATTCTGAAACCCATTAAGCCTCTCTCCTAATCATTGTTTACTGTGGAACTAAGAACCAACAGGAAATACCAACCTGCGACAATAATATAAAAACAGAATTGCATAGAGAATTTATGTGATCCGGTCATAAGAGACATACAATGTGCTAAGGTAGCATATAATATAAGCTATCCCTGTGCATGGAGAGAGAGAGAGAGAGAGAGAGAATGGGTGCATACCTGAATATCTTTGCGAGGGATTCCCCTAGATGGAGAAATTGGATCATTTGCAGCCTGTGAACCATTCAATGCAACATATTATCAAACAAATAATTATTTTTCTTTGCTGCTCCATTTTTTCCTTTCAATGGAACTTGCTAAGTGGCACAAAACAAAGTTCAATTACTAATGATTTGAGAGTTGTCTTACCTTGTAATTCTCAATTCAAATAAAAATGAATTCTTGGAGCCGAATCATGTGCAGTGCATTTATTTCTTCTTCTTTTTTCCTATACTCTCCATCTCTGATACAATCACCTGGGTTGATTTTACCCTTGAAAACTAGCTTGCAAAGGAAGGGTGCTCAAGAAGCTTATATGCACATAGCTAAGCCCTTCCATGGAAGCCCTTTCTATTGACTAACCCAATGGTATCCATTTCCCTTCAAAAGGCTTCACTCACCTATCAATTTCCAACATCTTGGCAAGTATTTTAATCCTGACTGTAAGTGGTCCCCTCCATGGCTTGAACTGTAAAGCCCATTGGATCCCATACTCTCATAGGTTGCATTTGAACCCATACTCAACATGGTGATTGGCTCTGACATAAACCATTTGCAAGCAAAAATGTTGCACTTACTAAAGAATGTATTATCACCATGCTAAAATAGAGAAGCCTTACATTTCAAAATGAACAGGAATCTAATAACCAATACAACTAAATAGGAAGTGAAGGCACTAGCATCGATATTATTATCCAGCTGAGTTGGCATAACTAAACAGACATGTTTTTATACTGACACACCCTCTATGGCAACTGGCAAGAGCAGCAGCATTTAGTTGAGGTCTTCAAGAGATACCTGAACTAAATAAAAATATAAAAACCTTCAAAGAAAATAAAATATCTGTCAACCCTAACCGTTGTAGAGAGGAGAAGAAGTTCCTCACTACATCACTTAGATTGCAAAGAAATTAGTCCATAGCGAAGCTTTCAAATGAATCGAACACCTAGTGAAGTTGTCAAAAGTCCCTAGAGAAGCATTCAACAATATTGAGGCCCCGACGAAGTTGTCAAAGGTCATAGTGAAGTTGTCAAAGGTCGATTTCTCTTTCTTCGTTTCTCTCTCTCCATTTCTATTCTTCATTTTGATACATTCAAAAGCTTCAATACGGCCTAATTTCTATACGATCTAAGCGATGTAGTGAGCAACTTCTTCTCCTTCTCCCTATGATGCTAGGGTTTACAGATGATTTATTTTTTGTGAATTTCACTTTTTTTATTTTTTTACTTTTTACACTTTTGACCCCATTTAAAAGGTTTTAAAATCTTATTTTGGCCCCACAGTGTCCCAAACATGTCTCAATGTGTCCAATTGAACCAAATAACTAAGTAAGTAAATAAATTTGACACCTTCAGTGTATCCGACACGTGTTGGACACTTGTACATAGTCTCCGGCAGAGTAATGGCAGTACATACCTAATAAACATTGATGATGACCTCAGTTCTAGGGCAAGAGTTTAATCTTTGATACTCATCCACGAGAGACACAATTAATGGAATGAAGAGGAGATTTAGGTGGTATTTGATAAATTTAAAAACTGAAAACTGGTTGTTTGAGATGATATAAATAAGTGCACTTTTTGACATTTTACGAAAAAATATACAGAAAAATAAAGTGATGTAACCCAAAAAAGATAAAAAGATAAAAAGTGTGCTTATATAGCACACCCCAAACTAAGACCTCATTTGGGAACAGGCTTTTTTAGTAACTTTTTGACTTTTTAGCTAAAATATGATGTAAAAAAAATTAGTATGTTTAGGATGACTTTTTAGTTTTTTATGAAAAGATGTGCAAAAAGTAGAAAGAAAAAGAATCTTTGACTTTTTAGTATAGGTTGTTGGCGTTTTGGTTTTTTTTTATTGACTTTTTGGCTTTTTGGCTAAAATCATCACTTGCCAAACAAGACCTAAGTATTGAAATTTGAATGCATAATTTTTTAAGCTGAAAAACTGTTTGATAAAAATTTAAGTGCTGAATTAAAAATAAATTGTTTGATCAAATTTGAAATTTATTATTTTCAAATTGTATATTTTAACTTTTATATTGTGATTGTGGTGCTAGTGGTGGTGGTGATGGCGATGGTGGTGGTGGCGGCGGCGGCCGTAGTGGTAGAGATAGTAGTAGTAGTAGTAAAATGATGGCTGTACTTATAACAACAATGACAATTGTGATGAAAGTGGTGGTAGTAATGGTGGTGGCGATGGCATGACTGTGGCGGCGATGGTGGTAGTGGTAATGGTAGTGATGTTGGTGGTAGTGGTAACGGTAGTAATGTTAGTGGTAGTTGTGGCTGTGGCATGATGGTAATGGTGGTAGCAGCAGTAGTGGTGATGGTAGTAGCAGTAGCGGTAGCGGTGGTAGTGGTAGTGACGGTAAAGATAATGGCGGTGGTGGCGGCGGTGGCGGCGGTGAGTTTATAATAGTATATATCAATACTTATTTCATATCACTTAAACTTTTCTTAAATTTTAATCTACATTTTAAGAGATACTTAAATTTTAAAGCAATATCGATTGTGGTTATCAAACGGGTTTAATTGATTATCAGTTAATACATTTAATTTTAAGTGCTGAATCATGTTATCAAACACCCCATTAGGCTATTTCAATCATGGATTTTGTGAAAGGAAGATCTCTCTCTCTCTCTCTCTCTCTCTCTCTCTCGGTTCGGTTAGGTTAGGTTAGGTTAAGTTAGTTTTAAAAAATGAAAAAAAAGAAAAAAAAAGAGCATGCATAGGTTAACCTCTTTATTTTTGTAATCATCTCTAACCCTGTCTTTTCTGTATTTCTCTCTTATTCTTCTTTGTCGAACTTGAATTAGACGTGCATAGGAAAAAAACATACTTCAAAACAAAAAAAAAATTTGGTTGCGCTCAACTTGTTGCATTTGTTGAATTTGTTATAATCCCTAAATTTGCTTTATTAATTTATTGTAATTACTATTCAATAGGAACCAATTTTTTATTCTTGAATGTGGCATTGGCTTCTACGGGTAGTGACATATCTGACAAATTTGATGAGAAAAGCCATTATGGAATCATGTAACCAAACCTGGGGAAGGAGGAGGAAATTATCAATTTAAATATAATTTCTGTAATGAAACTTTGAAAGATTTATACATAAGAGTGAAGGCACACTTCCAAGAAAAGGGATTGTGCTTGCAAAAAAAGTTACATGAATTTTTATTTATTTTTTGATAAATAAAGAGTAAATGCTATTAAAAAAGCGTCAGCTTGTTTTTCAAGCAAGGAACCAAAGACACTAACCCCTCGAACGTTCGACAATCACTCCAGCCACATAAGGCATAAAGGCGCCTACAACCAAGCCTGCTACGCCTCTTCCCTACCCTGCCCCTCTCCAAACTACCCAACACCTCCTTCACCGTCCCCTGCTTCACCCAAACCAAATTAAACACACCAAAAATCAACCCTCAAAGTTGAAACTTCACTGGACAATGAAGAAGAAGATGCAATACAGATTCTGCATCTTGACAACATAAACAACACCAATTAACCAAAACATGCCGACACTAAATTAAATTATCCAAAGTCAAAATCGGACCATGCACAGCCAACCAAACAAAAAATCCCAGATTAAATGGCACCCTACAAACCCAAATCCCTTGCCAAGGAAAAGAAACATCCCTGGCCCCCACATGCGCCGGAACACTCCTTTAGCCCCCTTACACCTCCACTACAACCCATCCACCCCAACACCCCTCAAACCATACGACTCCTCCAAAAGGTCCACCAACTGATCAACCTTCCAATCAAACACTGCCCTACTACAAACCCAAATCCCTTGCCAAGGAAAAGAAACATCCCTGGCCCCCACATGTGCCGGAACACTCCTTTAGCCCCCTTACACCTCCACTACAACCCATCCACCCCAACACCCCTCAAACCATACGACTCCTCCAAAAGGTCCACCAACTGATCAACCTTCCAATCAAACACTGCCCTACAAAGCTTTACATCCCACACCATCCTACTGTCTATTATAGACAGGTAGGAAGCAACTGCTGCATCCTAACAATCTGCAATCCAGAACACCAAACGAAACCAACAAGCCAAACTCTGCTCGCCACACCACCAATCTGTCCAAAAATTCACTTGAGCACCACATCCCACACTAAAACTAGCCCACCTCCAAAATTCCCCCTCTCCTAAGACAAATATCTTCCATATACCCCTCCCATGAGTACTCCTCATCTCCCCAGAACCTCAACACCCCACCCAATACCATATTTAGCCACCACCAACCTCCGCCACAATCAATCCACTTCTCCCACAAAACACCACAACCACTTCCCCACCAAAGCCCTATTAAATATCACTAAGCTCTAAATCCCCAACCCTCCCTCATCCTTGGACTGCACACCATCTTCCAATCCACTAAATGATACTTGAAACCCTCACCCACCACACCCCACCCCATCCCAACCCAACCCAACCCAACCCAACCCAAAGAAAGTCCGTTACAAGTAAGAATATTACACAACTACAAAATGAAAATGATAGGCTAAATTGAGAATTAAAAATCCTCAGCCAAAAAGAGTACATTTTCCCCCTTCTAGTGTGCCAATGGGTGGTAGTTATACTCTTGAAACAAATAAGAGGAAAGAACGTGAGTCTGGAACTAGGACTGGGACTGAGAAAGAATCCAACATGAAGGAGAAGGATCAAATTGCATTGTAAAATTGATGGGGTGTTCTATTCAGTGAGATTAACCATTTAACCTCACAAGGAACCCTTACTTTATACCTCCTACTCATTTACCATAAATCACTATATTTTCAGATATTTACCTCTTGGTTATAATTTATTACGAACCACATTACTTCATAAGAAGAGGGCAAATATTGATGGATTGTTGCAACAAATTAGGAACACATGGAGGGAAAATGTGCAAAGCATTGGTAGTGATGTTTGGAGTGATATCCACTCCCCCATGCATCCAATCCAACCTTGACATGATCTGCTCCACTATGTTTGTCATTCCTTGAGTCAGTTGACTGGTCCGGAGAAACGAAGGACTAAAAGTTCATTGCAAACTTGATGAAAGAGGTAATTAGCAAGGTTGAGGAAAATAATGTGATTAAACTCATCACTGATAATGCTACTAATTGTAAGGTAGCGGAACTTGTCGACTCAAATTTCAAAATATGAAAAGTTTTAGCACATTTCGAGACTCATGTCACACAAAGATTCTTTTTTTTGCCTCAATGAAGGGAATTTCACAATTTCCTACATGTTGGAGAGTGTTGAACTCAAGACATAAATGGTGAAAAAGATAAATTATTTCACTAATGAACAAAAAAAACTTACAAATTGAAGTGGCTAAGGGAATCTAAGACACTCAACTTGCAAAACTAAGAAATGTAAAGACAATGGTGCTGAGCCAAATTGAAGTATTGAATGTCAGATTCTTTGTTTAGTGTTGGACCTCTTTGCCTACAATATGCCCTATTATTTATAGTGGTTGTTTGTGGTGGTAGTTTCATCCTGCTATCTTTGCTAGCAGCCTGCCACTTGTCCTACATTTTGGCTTTTCCCACATGTTTATTATGCACTAATAACTTCCACTTTCCACATTTAGTGGTACGTTGGGGCCAAAACCCTGCTAATCGTCTTGCTTCCACTTTGCCATAACTCCATTTCCCCCATTCTCTCTGTGAGAATATTAGTTTGTATTTGTATATATTTGAGAGATTGTGTGAATATTTTTAGATTCTTAGGATTATTCTTGTTTCCTATTTAGTCTTAGGCTTAGAATTGCTATATAAATCTGATGTAGGACAAGATTTTAAGAATTCCTATATTTTTAGTTAATATTTTTGCTATATTATTTGATTAAGATTCTCATAATTTAATATAAACATTTTAGAATTAGGTTTCTTAATTTGTTTTGATTTCCTTTTCCTAATTTCATAGGTTTGTTGTTTTCCAAGAATTAGATTAGTTTATTGTTTCCTTATTTGAGTTTTCTTGGTGTCCAAGAATACTTGGTCCCCAAGGCTTACATTATTAAAAATAGTTATGTAAGCCTCATGGCAAATATAACTTTTATGCAATGATATCCCGACATTTTCTCTTCCTTGTAGATTCAATGTTCTATTTTTCTCGTGGATTTGAGAATCCCTTTCGTCTACTATAACAATATCTAATCCCCGTGTATTCCGCTGTGTCAAAGTAGTATCAGAGCAAAGATTTGCCTGGCTCAATGGCATTCATCAGAGTAGAAAGCACAAACCCTATTGACGATGCTCGTAGGGTGGAAGCTATATGGGATGCGATTGAGGAACATCAACTAGAGGTACGCGAAATTCGCAATGAGATTTGTAATCTACTTTCCAAATTGGGACTAGTTGTCAACCTATGGCAACCAACAACTGATAGCGTTTGCACCGAAGAATTTGCCCGAGGTCAACCTCTTAATTTATGTTTATTTGTAGAAATTTCATATAAGTTATAAAAAGAATATTTTCTTGATTGGTTGCTTGATCTGAAAATTTCTTTGAACGTATGAAGATTCCTTATGAAAAGAAAGTTATATTTGCATCCTACAAACTTGATAAAATTGCATTGAACGGTGTTATTAAAGGCGATAGGCACACTAAGGAGCCAAGGTCTCTTGGGGCCTAGGTGCAAGGCGCAAGGCAAGGAGCAGGCTTTACCAAAGTGAGGCACATCTTTATGTAAAATATATATAATATTTAATATAAGTAAATAATTTAGGGTCCAACATAAGTAAAATGAAATATTACAAGTTCAAAAATATAAATACCAACAAACACTACTATTTTGACACAAACAAATGTAACATTATTTCAAAGTTTAACATAAAACATGAATAAGAAGAAGGGAGAAGAACAAGAAGAGGGGGAAAAAAACTGATCAATCCAAAGAAGGATAGGAAAGAGAAGGAGACCAGAGAACAAGCATAAGAAGATGGAAGAAGAAGAAGATCACAACTATGTGAAGAAGAAGACAATAATGTGGAGAAGACAACAATGTAGAGAAGAAGGGAAGAGAATGAGAGAGAAATGCAAGAAGAGAAGAAGAAGACAACAACATGAACAATAATTTCTCAGCAACAAAAAGTTCTTCGGAGATTAAGAATTAGGGTAAAATTTTCTTCTATCATTGATTTGGGGCTTAATGCCTAATGTATTGGCATGTGTACTCACGAGTAGGGATCTTCTGTAGTTGCACCATATTAAATAAATGGTAACATTTCAAACAAAACCAATCAAAGCAACAATAAAAAAATAAAAATAAAATAAAAAAGGCGCAAACCTTGGGCTTTACTTCGCCTTGGCCCAATCACATGCCTTAAGCGTGACTTATCGAAGTCGCCTGGCCTAGAACACTGCAAGGCACAAATCTTGGGCCTAGGCGCATGCCTAGGGGCACCTTTAATAACACTGGCATTGAAGTGGTAGAATGGATTACAAGATTATCGAGTTTGCAAAGGAAAGACAAAATTCCTTCATGGTTAATAATGAAAAAAGTTTTTAGCAAGCAAATTTTACTTTCATGATAATGAAGATAGTCATATACAAATGAAGATACTTCAATGGAATTGATAAAAGTTTGCAATGAAATTGTAGTTGCAAGAGAAAATATTTCACATCATAAAATTGTTTGTGGTGCGGGTACGTGTAAAACTAACGAAAAAGATTCAAATACTGGAGAGGAAATTCTACAAAGAGATCTTGACAAAATTGAAGAAGAAATTTCAGCTCTATATCATGAGGAAAGTCAAGACAAATCAAAAAATTGTTGAAAGGATTGAAACTTATGTCTTCAAATTGGAAATTACTTCAAAGAAGAGAATTGCTCAAATCGAAAATTTTGCCACGGAAAGTGAAGATTCATCAAAAAAGAATATTTTAAAGATCCAAGAAAATTATACAATTCAATTCATTCACCGATGGATGTTAAGGAAGAATTGATTTTATTGGTGTCACAAGTTTTGATGTGATTTTCAACTCATGTTTGATTGATCTTGTCAATCAATTGAAGATCAACTTGAAGAAAATTTTGCGCATTCGATTCATAAAGATTTCTTCGGGACCACAACTGAAGAAATTGAGATATTCAACATCTCTTTGTTTCGCATGGAAAGTGGCAAATCTCTAATATGAACTAGAGGACGAGTTCTTTCAAAGAAGAACAGTTTGATGTAGGACAAGATTTTAAGAATTCCTATATTTTTAGTTTTAATAGTTTTAATATATTATTTGATTAAGATTCTTGTAATTTAGTACAAATATATAAAAATTAAGTTTCTTAATTTGTTTTGATTTCCTTTTCCTAATTTCATAGGTTTCTGGTTTTCCAAGAATTAGATTAGTTTATTGTTTCCTTATTTGAGTTTTCTTGATGTCCAAGAATACTTGGTCTCTAAAGCTTACATTATTAGAAATAGCTACGTAAGCCTCGTGTCAAAGATAACTTTTATGCAATAATATTCAAATATTTTCTCTTCTTTGTGGATTCAATATTCTATTTTTCTTGTGGATTCAAGAACCCCTTTCGTCTACTAGAACGATATCTAGTTCCTGTATATTCCGCTGCGTCAAAATTAGATGTACATTTTGTATTGATTTACAATTGAATATACAAATTATTCAGAAATCTTACATGGTATCAGAGCTAGCTTCAAAACCCTAGCAGCCAGTATCAAATCTTCTGTGGTTCGTCTGGTTCAAGTTGACCCATTTGATTCGTGGTTCGTCTAGTTTGTGATTGGGTCTGGTTCATCTAGATCATTTGATTCACTCGATCAACTCTCTCTGATTCACAATCTCTAGTTGTTCGCAAGCTCTCATTGGTTCACTAGGTATCGTGGTCTCGTCTCTCTCTCTTTCTCTCTCTAGATCGACTTTTGGTTCTCTTTGCCTCTATGTGCTTCGATCTGTATTCTCATGCATGAGCCATCTCTCGGCTTCAATCTCTCTCTCTCTCTCTCTCCCTCTCCCTCTCTCTCCTCTTGCATACCCATCGATCTCAACCATCTAATTCAAGAAGACCATATGATCGTGGCCATACGATCTTGCAATCTCTCTCTAATCCTTGCGAAGTTTCTCTCTCATCTGATTTTGGGTCAGCTCATCTCGCACTTGATGTGTGTAAGAAGGGTTCGAGGTGAATAGTGATTAAGAGAGTGATTAGAGAGGCAAAACTATATCAATGGTCCAACAAATTCGGAATGGCTGGAGAAATGAGTCAACAAAAATCTGGAAAAGTTAGAGAATGAGTAGTTGGATGAGGGTAGAGCAAGTGACTCAAGGAGAAGAGAATGACGGTACACAAAATGGGTAGTACTTCCCCAAGTCTCCAAAAATCCTCCTCCTGGATCTTTGGAAATGGATCCTATTTATAGGCATTTCCTTGATACCAAAGGATACCAAGTGGCCAAATAAAGTGAGAACATGTGTCCCTAGGAATCACATGGAATATTTTGCCTTGGACCGCCAGGTTGAAGGTGCCACGTGTCCCTCTGCATGTACTATGTACTATCTGTTTGGTACAAATGCCTCAGCAAGTGCACTTGCAGCGGAAGTGTTTGCCGCTGCAAATTGCCTCCTCAGCTTGAACCTCAACAAGTGCACTTGCAGCTGTAATGTTTGTCGCTGCACTTGCCTTCTCAATTCAGTTTAGCCAAGACATGCATTCTCAGGACATAGCTTGCTATCAGCTATATTCGTGTTCACCTTAGCGAATGCTTCCACCTATAGCCACCTAACCACAAACTTCCCAACTTCGTAGGGCGAAGGCCTCAGCTAAGCCTGTTATCAGCCATGTTGTACCTTAGTACTAAGCCCAAGGGGGCTTCCTTAGTCCTACTTGTACAATCAAGGCAGGTCCATGACCTGGGTAAATGGAAAGGAAGTCCCTTGCGCTTGAGTTGCCCTGCTCCCATCTTTACAAGGTCGCCGCGGTACACTAGTATCTCTCGGCCTGTTGTCAGCTCCAACTAGTAAGCTTTGGGACTTGCTATCAGCGCCAAGCTACTAAGCTTCGGGGTCTGTTATCAACGCCGAGCTAATGATGACTTTGGGGGGCTGCTATCAGCCCTAGGCTAGTAATGCCTTAGGGCCTACTATTAGTGCCAAGCATTAGCCTCTGCTTGTGGAGGGAAAGCTTCACCCAAAGGCTGCTATCACCTTGGTGGGGTCTTCCCTCTGCAAGTTAGTTGCGGCGGTTGTAGTTGTTGCAGTTGTAGTTGTTACGGCGACTGTTTCTTGTGGCAAGTTCAAATGGCGGCGCCAACAATACTAGAGATAGTGGCGCCGACAAAGTACCTCCGCAACTTGGCCGTTACAAGTGCTACCTCTGCAACTTAGTTGCTCCGGTTTTCTCTTTCCCTTAGCAACTTCAAATGGCGGCGCTGACAATACTTGAGATGGCTGCGCCGGCAATACAACGAATGGCGGCACTGAGACAAAGTGCCTCAACAACTTGACTATTACAAGTGTTGCCTCCGCATCTTAACTTAGACATTTTTCTTCATAGAGTTTGTTCGAACCTTTGGCGGGTCGGACTTGCGCCGACCCACTGTTGACCCACTTCCTTTAAACTTTAGCCCATGCTTCCTTAATAATATTCCTAGTCGCCTAGCAGGGGCGACCTCCGCACTTAGATCCATGCTTAATTTTGACCTTAACTTCTGACCCTCTACATTTTACTTCTGACCCTCTACAATTCACGACTTATGCATCGATTGTAGGAAATCTTTGATTTTGCTTTGATCATGTTTCACCCACATGTATTTAACCCATCTGGTACTAGTTTTAGATTACTACAATTTGACCCATCTAGCTTTTTGGTTTATTAGATTTTTACCCATCTGTTATCTGTTTATCACACTTTGATTCATCAATTTTCTTTTTCTTTTTTTTGGTTCATTACATGTTGGATGATAAGATTGCTAGGTTAAAAAAAAAAAAAAAAAAAAAGGCCCCTAGCTTCAGATGAGTGTGCTTTCTGTCATCAGAAGAGCCATTGGAAGTGTCACTGTCCTAAGAAGGGACGTCTACCTACCTCGTCTTCTCAGCAGTCTCAGACTCTGCACTCTTCCAAATAGTTTTAGCCTCTCAAAACTTATATTGCATCTGCTCTAGCTTTTGATCTTGGCTTGGTTTCCTTGAGAACTCAAATTGATCAGCTTCAAAATATACTGTCTACCTTCCAGTCATCCCGTCTACCTCTGCTATTTTCTCTCTTTATTCAAGTTTGCTTGGGTCTTCTTCAAATATCTCTTCGTCCATTTGGCTTTTTGACTCTGGTGTCTCTCATCATGACTCATCATCTCTCCTTACTTCAAAATTGTACTCCCCCTACCTTTTCTATTATTGTTAATACTACTAACATGTCTGAAATGTCTGTTATATCTGTTGGGTTTGTCCTACCATCTACTATGTTCGTCGTCACTATTCCTCTGTCCTCTATGTTCCTTAGTTATCTGTCATTTTATTATCTATCAGTCAACTTAATGCCTCCAATTTTGATGTTATATTCTCTTCTTCTATCTATTTTATGCAGGATTAGATCTCTAAGCAACAGATTGGGATCGACCATAGAGTTAGAGACCTCTATGTGGTAGAGAGCTTACATCTGCCTATGACTATCTCTCCGACTGCTTTTTCCTCTTTTCAATTAGATTCTTTGTCAAGTTTCTATTTATGGGATTCTAGATTAGGGCATTTGCCAGCTAACCACTTACGGTCTTTAGTTCAGTCGCATTTATTGGATAAAGTTTCTCCTAGTCAACTTACCGAGTTTCAGGGGTGTAAACTTGCAAAATGACAACCTTACCTTTTCGTAAAAGTACTTCTATTTTTTATATACCATTTTCTTTGGTTCATGCTGATATTTGGGGTCCTCTGTTCTCACCAAAGCGGGTTTTGCATACTATGTGTCATTTGTTGATGACTACACCTGTTATACTCGGGTTTATCCTATGACTCATAAGTTCGACTTTTACCAGATATATCGTACTTTTGAATTTGTGATCACTACATAGTTGGGTCTACTATTAAATTGTTAATATCTAACTTGGGTAGAGACTATTTGAAAACTAAGTTCTGTGAGTATTTGGCCAATTTGGGTACCATTCACCAAACTTCCTATACTAATACACCCACCCAAAATGATCAACCTAAGCAGAAGCACCGTCATCTCTTCGAGACAACTAGGTTTCTTTTTCTCTCTGCCTTTATTCTAGTTTCGTTTTGGGGTGAGAAAGTTCTTATTGCTACTTTTTTTTTTCTTAACCGTATGCCTACTCTCCTTCTCTTTGGTCGTTCTCCTTATGAGGCTCTATTTTGTCAACTTTCCAATTACTCACTCCTTTGTATTTCTCAATCTGCTTGTTTTGTCCTTCCTTCCTGTAAAGATAGGACCAAACTTAGTGCTTGGTTTGTCTTGTGTCTTTTTGAATTACAATCTTACTCAAAAACGTTATTGCTGTTACGACCCTATTTCTCGTCGTCTTTATGTCTCCCACCATGTTGCCTTTCTTAAACGTCTGTCTTACTTTCAGCTTCCTCCTATCACTGCCCTGATTTCCAAAAAGTATTTGGTTTAAATTGATCCCTTTCCCTCTAAGGTCCCTTCTAATAAGTATATCTCTACTGTTTCCCATGAGTTTGTTCCCTCTTTCTCCTCCTATCCCCCTCCTGTTGAATACCTCTCTACTGTTCTTCATAAGTCTACTCCCCTTCCTCCTCCTGTTCCCCCTCATGCTCCTTCTCCTTTTCAACAGTTAGTTTATTCTCATCGCAACGCTCTTCCCCCACCAGTTGTTTCCACCCCTGCTGCTGATCCTCCTGCTTCTGAAGACACTAATCTTGATGACCATCAGTATCCCCTTCGAAACCGTAAATAAGTAATCAAACTTGGTTTTGCTAAAACTTGTTTTTCTCCTCCATACTGCACCTTGTCTGCTATTCACTCGTTTTCAAAACCCTAGTCTTACAAGGAGACCTGTCAGGATCCAAATTGGGTTCGAGCTATGGAGCATGAGTTATCTACTTTATAGAAGACTACTACTTGAGAGCTGGTTCCATTACCTGCTGGCAATAATTTTGTTAGTTGCAAATGGGTCTATAAAATCAAAACTCATTTTGATGGTTCTCTCGAGTGCTACGAAGCTCACCTAGCTGCCAAAGGTTTCTCACAGAAAATATGATATTGATTATGAAGAGACAAGATAACTACTGTTTGTACCTTGATTTCTATTGATGTTATTCGTCATTGGCCTCTCTAATCAGATGGATTCAAGAATGCTTTTCTGAATGACCATCTCACTGAGGAAGTTGACATGAGTCCTCCCCTTGGCCTTCTCCATTCCTCTGGACAAGTTTGTTATTTTCGGCATGTTTTGTATGATTTGAAGCAATCTTCTCGTGCTTAGTATGATCGCTTTCAGACAACTGTTACTCAACTTGAGTTTCATCCTTGTGTCTAGGATTCAACTTTATTTCTCCTCCATACCTCTACTGGTTTTGTTTCCCTATTATTAGGTGTCAGTCAGTCATGTCATTTCATGAATATAGTTATTTCTAATTCTATCTGTTCTAATGTTACCACACATCCATCTAAGCATTCTCATGTCAACTACACTCATTTTATACACATTATTTCTTAGTTACCTAACACTTTGTCCCACAAAGCATCAGTGGTCTTATACAACTGTTGCATAAAAATTTCCTTCCAATTTTGTTGGCATTCATTGATCACATAATAGGCCTGATACAGTCCTCTGTTTAAGCTAAGCTACTTTGATTCTATGAATCACATCATCTCCAACCTCTCCATCCTTATTAACAATGGAACCTAAGTAACAAAAATATCAACTACTTGTTATCTCTTGATTTTTAATCTTCACTTCTCCATTATTTCGACTTCTACTATTGTCAAAGTTGCATTCCATAAATTTTAGTTTTATTTCTACTAATTTAAAACCCTTTTAACTCTAGTGGTCCTCTCCAAATTTCTTTTCATAGTTTCATAATTTCATCTTGCTAGAACAATATCATCAGCAAACAACATACACCAGGGTGTCATCCTAAATGTGTTTAGTTAATTCATTCACGACTAAGGAAAATAAGGACTTAAATCTGGCCCTTGGTGCAACCCTGTGGTGATTGAAAATTCATTAGTTTCCCCTACAGGTTATCTATTTGTAGTCACGGCTTATACATGTGTTTTATAACATCAATATACCCTTTAGTTGTATTTATTTTTTTATTTTTCTCAAACACCCTCTATATATTATATACCTTGACACCCTATCATAAGATTTTTCTAGATGTATAAAAACCATACATACATCCATCCTTTGCTCAAAATGAATAAAAAGAGCATGCTATCCTATATCTTGTTAAGTTGCAGGCAAGGTTCTGAAAAGCGGTTGCGGTTGCGGGGTGTAAAGGCCGTAGCGTAACGGTTGCGGTAACCGGAACTGTGAATTTTTTTATTTTTTGCACAATTTGAAAAAAACTTACCGATATGCACATTTTTTTTCCATGATCATATTTATTGGGTTTTAAAATAAATATTGATCAATTTTTATAAATTTTTAAGTTTGATCCAATATATTTCAGATTTTTAAATCACTATAAACTGAGTTTTTTACATTTTATTTTAATAATTAATGACTTTATATTTTACAAAAAATAATCACTAACTATTATATATAAGATAAACAATGACAAAAGTAAGAGAATAAATAAAAGTCTAAATATATATATACATATTAATCAAGCCAAATAGATAATGACCATGCTTATTGTTATTATTATTTTCAAACAATATATAAATAGACACACACAAACAAAATGGTTGAGTGATAATAGCTGAATAGAATAACATAGGTCTTACAACTTCAACAAATCAATAACATGTTCTTCATTTTCTCTATTCTCTCTCTCTCTATCTCTTGTTCCTCCATCTTCCCTCTTCTCTCTCTATCTCTCTTCCCCCATTTTCAACTTTTTTTTGTGTTATTTTGAAAGAAACAATTCGGAACCGTTAGTAACGGTACGTAACAGGCCGTTACGGCCGTTACGGCACCGTTACGACCGCTATAGCAGCCGCTACGGCTGATACACCTGTGAATCTCAATCACACTACAAAAGCGGCCGTAACAGGTGGCGGTAACTACCACAACCGTTACGTAACGGTTGCGGCCGCTTTTTAAAACCTTGGTTGCAGGCATTATGTTCTATTGTTTGCTCTCTATACTTTTTTGTTAATCTTCTTAGAAAATAATTTGCTTCCATAGTTGACCTATCGGACATAAATCCAAACTGATTCTCTGACACGGTTGTTATTACTCTTAAGCAACGTTCAATCACTCTTACAATTTCATTGTATTTCTCAGTAACTTAATGCCTCTATAGTTGTTGCAATTTTAGATCTCCTTCACTTCTATATATATATATAAATAAGAAAAAAACAACACCCAATTAGATCTCCTTCACTTTTATATATAGGTACTAAAATACTTTTTCTCTATTCCTCCGACATTTTTCTTGTCATTAAAATCTTGACAAAGAAATGTGTTAACCAGAACACACACTTCTTACCTAAGCATTTTAAGCCTCAATAGGGATAAAATATTGCAATTATAATTATGTGGTAAATTAATCAAACCTAAGTAACCAATAAATCAACATATCTATACTATACCAACGAAAGATTTAATTTTAAAGCTTGTCAGTTATGGATTCGCACGTTCCTACATAGTGACATGAGAAATGATAAAGAAATATTGCCTGTATGCAAAGCAAAGGCATGCACACATGTTTAATGGAATCTGAATTGCTTGAGTTAGAGTAGTAGTCATCCGCCGATTTGAACCCAAATGGAACTGCAAGATGTTATAGAGAACTTATGAGTCGTCATCATGATGTACAAAAACAATGTTTTCCAAATAATTTGACAAATAGAAGAGAGTGCCTAGAAAAAATAATAAATTCTAGTAAAACAATTTCAAATAGAGACTTGAACTACAACATATTAAGAAAGTAAAGACAAAAACTTACCACATAATTACTTGAAAATTTTGCAGAGAGGATTAGCAAGAGCTTTGTCATAAACAATGTTAAAGCCCTTACGGAGGTCCTCATCTGCAACAACCAAATTGAAAGGATTACACAAGGATGCCGCACCAAAAAGAGGGCAATTATGAGATTCCTACAAGCACACATATAACGTTGTGAATGAAATAGAAAAAAATGTGATAAAGTGAAAAACCATGAAAAACAAGTCGACCTTTGGCCTATTTTGGGAAGTGGGTTATAATCCACTTCCCAGATTATAACTCATTTCCTCTCTCACAAAAAAATTGCTTATAAGCAGCTTTTCACCAAAAAGATTATAACCATCTTCCCAAAATATAGCTCCTCAGAACCAGCTCAACAGAATATAACAAAACTCTACCGTCATTTAAACCCAATGTCGAACATAGTTATCACATCACCAAGAAAACCGATGGTTGCAGAAAAAAATGCTAAAAATAAATTAGTGTTCTTAATTAAACTTAACATCCCGACTTTGTGCAGTTCACACACTGGTAATCCTTCTTCTAAAAGCTATACAAGTAACACCAAAAAAGAAGAAATTTGTCACATATAATAGGTTTCGAATCCTTATTACACAAATGGCTAAATCACATGCCGCCATGTGTCAACATGACGGAATCTTCAAGATAATAAGGTTTGGGCTTAATCAAGTCAAGTCATTTGTCATACAGGGCTTACAAACGAGGAAAAGAAAAATTCCCTCCAATTGAATTTTCCTGCATGTCTTCAATTAAATATTTATTTTAATCTCTTTAAGATAAATAAATATAAAGATAATTATCAAATAATTAGGGTTCTATCAAAACTCTCTTCTACCCACGACTATAAATAAGGCTGGCCTCCAACAATATTGGTTTTCATATGCACAATTGCATGCATCAAGCAAGGGAGAGCTCTGCATATAAAGCTTCTAAAGCCCTAAAGAACTTTCTCATTCAAGTCTCATCGCCATCATCATGCAGTTTGGAGAAGATTATGCTATTTGATTTGAGAACAAGCTGTCAAGCTTTTGAGTTAACATTGAAGAGAGGAATCACATGATTAATTTGTTTGATGAAAACTGATAATACTGTGTGTCGTCGTGTATGGGCTGGACCGATCCAAGCTCCTCAGGCCCACTGGAAAACCTGCAAGCAAGTTCAATCGGGAGACGGGGTAGTCCCCCGGCGAACCCTCCGGTGTGTGAATTAGAAAGGGTGATAGACAAAACGTAGAGAGAGAGAGAGAGAGAGAGAGGTAGAAAACTTAACCCTCTTTTCTCCTTTTTCCTTGCTTATATCCTTTGGTAATCATTTCATTACCTCTGCTATTCTGGGCTTTTCCCCGCCGAAAGCTTGTGTCGTGATTTGCCTTGTTCAGGGTGAGGAGGTGCCGTGCCGGCTGGGAAGTGTTGTCGCAATAAATGTTCTGATGGATTGCATTAATGGTGATGTGCTGTGGCAATAACTCTGCAGATCTTTGTCTGCTGACGTGGCCTGTCCTGCATCCGCCGCGTGTCCGAATGTCATTGGTCTTCCCTGTCCAGTTGGCTTCCAGTGATGCTGGGTTTTACCACCCGGGTTGTGCAATGGGGTTTAATTGGTGGGCTTGGGTTTACTCATGATGGGCCGTGGTCCCTGTGGGCCTATCCCTGTCAGTAGTCCCCCATTCCCGAGTGCAGCTTTAGTCCAACGAAGGGAATAATAACAAGGAAGATGGATCCGATCGGTGGGGGGAGAGCATAGACCGACCGTGAGGCCGACCGAGCGGGTGAGGCCGACCGTGAGGCCGACCGCTAAGGTGGCCGAGCGGGTGAGGCCGACCGCGAGGGTGGCCGAGCGGGTGAGGCCGACCGTGAGGGTGGCCGAGCGGGTGAGGCCGACCGTGAGGTCGGCCGGGCGGGTGAGGCCGACCGTGAGGCCGACTGAGCGGGTGAGGCCGACCGTGAGGGTGGCCGAGCGGGTGAGGCCGACCGTGAGGCCGACTGAGCGGGTGAGGCCGACCGTGAGGGTGGCCGAGCAGGTGAGGTCGATCGTGAGGTCGACCGAGCGGGCGAGGCCGACCGTGAGGCCGACCGAGCGGGTGGACGAGTGGAAGGGCGCGGGGCTCAAGAGGCGGCGTGTCACGTGATGAGTTGAAGTGGAAAAGACAAGTAAGGGCAGAAGTCAGTGCATCCAGGCCATACACGTGGCAGAAGTTTGAGGGAGGGGAAGGGTCAAGCGTCAGATTAGAGGCGAAACGTCAGGGCATTATTATGGGCATTGAGGAGGCAGTTTTGGCGGATGATTTGAAAACTTTTCAAACTGGCGAAAATTAATTTGGATCCTTGGAATACGGGTAAACCGTGGGCTTTTGGTATTGTTCGCTTTACTTACTTGTTCTCAAGAACCCAAAACATTCCAAGTGTTACACCGTTTGTTGCTCGCGATACACCATTGGAGCATTTCTTCAACTTCTTAGGGCCTGCGTCAGAAGCGATCCGCAGACACACTGTAGGAATGGCGCAAGAAGAAGACGTGAATGTGAGAGTGGATCCTCTGGGGGACGATGATGCAGAAGAGTTAGCTGCCCAGTACAGAACGGAGAGGGTGGGGGAACCAGCGAGACGTTTCGGTGGCTCCACCATGATTGCAGCGCCGACGCCAATCAGTCAGGCTGAGCCGGACCATTGGCACACAAAGGCGGACAAATCGACGATAACGGAGGCGGAGTTGGGGGCTATCCGCGAGAAGTACCAAATTCCGGCGGAAGTGGAGTTGTTGTTGCCAACGTCGACGGAAAGGCCATCGGACGTTAGGCCAGGAGCATTTTCCCTGTACGAAGAAGCTCTAAAGGGGGGGTTGAGGTTGCCACTGCCTCGAATAGTGGTGGACGTGCTCAACCACCTGGAAGTGGCTCCGGGTCAGCTGATGCCCAATGCTTGGAAAATCGTGCTGTCCTGCGCAAGTGCCTGGCCAAAGGCAAGTGAGGGGGGGTCGATGACGGTGGAGGAGTTCTTCGCTTGTTACAAGGCCTCAGGGCAACAAGAGACGTGGGTCACCTTGCAGGCGGTGGCGGGGAAGGGGTTGGTGGCTGGGCTCCCCACATCAATCAAGGGATGGCGGGCGCGGTGGTTCTATGTTTCTGCCAACGGGGGGCCTGGGGTGCGCACCATCTGGAAAGTGCCAATCAAGACGGTAGAGGCAAGACTGGGGGCTGAGGCTGGGGAGAGGGTGAAGAGGGTGAAAGAATGGAGGGAAAAAGAGAAAGCGAGATGGGATGACCTCGTGCAGCCTTCTGCACTGTTTGAGGCAGGGCTGGGTCCTCAGCCGGTCGGTGGGGATCTTGACCGAGCGGAATTGGAGGCAAGGAGAAAAACTCAGGAGGCTGAGGATCAGGCAATCCTTGCCAAGGCCGCCATGTTCGCGAAAGCACAAGACGACCGACCCCCACAGCCGATCGCGAGGGAGAGGATCAGGCCTCGCCCAAAGCCGTTGGGGGAGAAGGACTTGAGTAAGTTTGAGCCACGAAAACTCCCTGTGGATCCTGTGAGAGAGAAGGCCAGGGATGATGGGGGGGCTCCGAAGAGGAAAAGGAAGAAGAGAAGTGCCCCTGTGGAGGCCGCAGGGGAGACTGAGCCCAAGAAGGTGAAGGAGGTCCCAGCTGTGGTGGAGACCCCTGTGGTCAGGGATACTCCAGAAGCGGTAGGGGTCGCCCCCGCAATTCAAGTGGCAGGGGGCTTGGCCAGTTCTGAGCCAAGTGGGGGGCAGCAGATGCCAAGGAGTCCTGCACCTCAGGAGGGAGGGGTTGGCCTGAAGACGGCTATTTATCATGCGCGCGCGGTGGGTGGACGACTGGAGGGGGAGGAAGGCCCAGCCAGGGCAGGGGCTGAGCGTTTGGTGAGGATCGTGGAGGAGTCAGGCCTGCGCTCAGCTTCAATGTTTAACGAGGCAGACCTCTTCAGGGGGTTGTGTTCTGCACAGATGGAGGTGACGACCTTGGCAGGGGCCCTCTTTAGGAAGGCTGGGGCTGCAAAAATCAAGGCAGAGAAGGCAGAGGCACAGCTGGCCAAGCTGAAGGTTGAGAAGACAAGTTGGGAGAAGGCTCAGGCTGAGTTGCGAGCAGTCAAGCTGGATCTGGAGGATGCACGCCGAAAGGTTGTGTCACTCGAGTTCCAACTGGTCGGCGAGCAAAAGAGGTTGGAAGAGTCCCAACAAGCCTGTGCCATCGCCAACGATCGGCACGAAGAGGCCATGAACAGCAACGAAGAGCTGGTGAGGCAAAAAGATGAGGCGGATGCTAAGATTAAGGCTCTGCAAAAAGAGTTGGAAGACGGGCTTGCCAAGGCAGACGAGGAGAGGGGGAGGCTGGTGAGGGAGTTGGAAGCAGAGATGGAGAAGGCAACGGCGGAAAGGGAGAGCCTAAAGAAGGAGATGGAGGAGGGGCGAAAAAGGGCAGTGGCTGAGAGGGAGGCCTTGCAGAGGGAGTTAGAAGCTGAGATGGCCAAAGCTTCTGCTGAGAAGGCGGCCCTTCAGAGAGAACTGGATGAGGAGAGGGCGAAGGCAGCCTCTGAGAGGGCTGCTTACCCCGATCTATACACGGCAGCGATTGAGCAATTCAAAGGGTCGCCTGAGTTTCAGATGGCCATTGATGCTGCAGTGGCGAGCAGCCTGGCGAGGGAGGAGTCCGGGGGGGCTGGCCCATCGCAGACAACGGCTGAAGGAAGGCCTGAGTCTGAAGTCATAGAGAGCTTCCAACGGTCAGACTTTTATAAGCATGAAATGGCAGAGTACTGGGACAGCGGGTGGCAAATGTTCAGGCGCAAGGCTGAAGAGCTGTTCCCAGAGCTTGACTTTAGCAGGGTGACAGTGGGGGAGGATGATGTGGCCCAGACCCCCCTGGACGAGGGTGTAGAAGAAGCGGATCTTATCTCGAGTGAGGAGGAGGAGTGATCGGAAGGATAGGTGTAGTTAGAAGTTTGTACTTTGTGTATACACACATTTTTTGTTTGTTTTTTTTTTTTTTTTTTTTTTTTTTTTTTTTTTTTTGGAAGGGATGTAAGTAATTTGTGCACACATTCTTGAATGAATAAAATGGCACTTGTGGTTCTAATTGATGATTCCAGTGTATTTGCCCTGGTGTTGGTTTGGCCTTTGTGTTGTTGTTGTTTTTTTTTTTTTTTTTTTTTTTTTTTTTTTTTTTTTTTTTTTTGGTGCACTGATGTTTTCAGCGAATGCTGGTGCCAGGCAGTAGGGCAGGGTGAAACTGAAGTCATGCCAAAATCCAGGCCAAAATAGGATGAGGAATGTTCTAATACAGAGTGAAATGGCAAATTTGTTTAAGTGTGGGGGGGGAATCTGGAAAATAATGTTTCAAGTTGAATGGGCATGAAAGTACACTAACACATAATGTTGAAGATGTAAAACAAAGTGTCGAATGAAAATAGGAGAGAACGGTTTTAGAATATTGACTAAGTGTCAAATTACCTTGAAAGAATAGACTGAAATGTAATGTTGAAGATGTGATTGGCAAATGAAATATGGGAGGACATCTTTAAAATATGACTAAGTGTCAAATTACCTTGAAAGAATAGACTGAAATGTAATGTTGAAGATGTGATTGGCAAATGAAATATGGGAGGACATCTTTAAAATATGACTAAGTGTCAAATTATCTTGAAATTGTGGTTAAGCGTCAGATCATGACTGAGTGGTTTGCTTTACGAGCTTTCAGATGGTTCTGACTGCGGCTGTTGAGGCTTTCGAAAGTGCTCAGTGCTCGGTCTGGCCGAGGATTTTGAAAGTCCTCAGGTCGGACTGAGGCTTGTGAAAGTGCTCAGGTCGGACTGAGGCTTTTGAAAGTGCTCAGGTCGGACTGAGGCTTTTGGAGGTGCTCAGGTCTGGCTGAGGCTTTTGGAAGTGCTCAGGTCGGACTGAGGCTTTTGGAGGTGCTCAGGTCTGGCTGAGGCTTTTGGAGGTGCTCAGGTCGGACTGAGGCTTTTGAAAGTGCTCAGGTCTGGCTGAGGCTTTTGAAAGTGCTCAGGTCGGACTGAGGCTTTTGGAGGTGCTCAGGTCTGGCTGAGGCTTTTGAAAGTGCTCAGGTCGGACTGAGGCTTTTGAAAGTGCTCAGATCTGGCTGAGGCTTTTGAAAGTGCTCAGGTCGGACTGAGGCTTTTGAAAGTGCTCAGATCTGGCTGAGGCTTTTGAAAGTGCTCAGGTCTGACTGAGGCTTTTGAAAGTGCTCAGGTCTGGCTGAGGCTTTTGAAAGTGCTTAGGTCTGACTGAGGCTTTTGAAAGTGCTCAGGTCCGGCTGAGGCTTTTGAAAGTGCTCAGGTCTGACTGAGGCTTTTGAAAGTGCTCAGGTCTGGCTGAGGCTTTTGAAAGTGCTCAGGTCTGGCTGAGGCTTTTGAAAGTGCTCAGGTCGGACTGAGGCTTTTGAAAGTGCTCAGATCTGGCTGAGGCTTTTGAAAGTGCTCAGGTCTGGCTGAGGCTTTTGAAAGTGCTCAGGTCGGACTGAGGCTTTTGAAAGTGCTCAGGTCTGGCTGAGGCTTTTGAAAGTGCTCAGGTCGGACTGAGGCTTTTGAAAGTGCTCAGGTCGGACTGAGGCTTTTGAAAGTGCTGCTGCAAATAGAAGCTACATTCAGACAATTGAATTATAGAAAGTGGGAACTCCAGTCGATATTTATATTATGTATTGAAAAAGGAAAATACAACAACTCTATTAATACAAAAGTAAGGATTCATTGATAGTAACGCTTCAAATGTTCAGCATTCCAGGGATGGGGAAGGTCTCGGCCATCCATGTCTTGAAGTCGATAAGTGCCTGGCCGCGGGCGGGCCTTCCCCACGTAGGGCCCCTCCCATTTGGCTACCAACTTGCCCTCGGTTGGATTCTTTGTGGCAAGAGTTGCTTCTCTCAAGACAAGGTCGCCAGGAAAGAACTCCCGTGGTCGGACTCTGCGGTTATAATGTGTTCTCATTTTCTGCTGGTACGAAGCCAACCTGACAGCGGCAGTCTCTCTGAGCTCCTCGATGAGGTCCAGGTCTGCCCGACGGAGTTCTTCGGCTGAGGCGAGATCCGGGTGTAAGGTCCTGGGGGTGGGCAGACCGACTTCCACAGGAATGACCGCCTCGGCGCCATATGTTAAGCGAAAAGGGGTCTCCCCCGTGGGAGTCCGGGCAGTGGTTCGGTAAGCCCAGAGTACATGTGGTAGTTCCTCAGCCCAGAGGCCTTTAGCAGCTTCGAGTTTAGTTTTGATGATCTTCAGGAGAGAGCGGTTGGTGACCTCCACCTGGCCATTTGCTTGGGGGTGACCGGGGGAGGAGAAGCATGGTTGAATCTGGAGATCTGCACAAAATTTCCTGTATTTAGCATTGTCGAATTGTTTGCCATTGTCGGAGACGATGGCCTGAGGGATGCCAAATCTGCAGACAATCGATTGCCAGATAAACTTGGTGGTATTCCGCTCGGTGATTGTGGCGAGGGGTTCTGCCTCGACCCACTTGGTGAAGTAATCAATGGCGACAATTGCGAACTTGGTCTGGCCTCGCCTGGTGGGAAGTGGACCAACCAGGTCGATACCCCATTTGGCGAACGGGTAAGGGCTGCAGAGATTGATCAGCTCAGTGGGAGGAGCGTGGGGGATGTTGGCGAAACGCTGACACTTGTCGCATTTCAGCACGAAATCAGAGGCATCTTTGTTAAGGGTCGGCCAGAAGTAGCCTGTGCGGAGTACTTTATGTGCAAGAGACCTGCCACCTGAATGATTGCCACAGATTCCTTCATGGATCTCTTGCATTACATAGGTTGCTTGGGCGGGGCTGAGACACCGCAGGTACGGTCGTGAAAAACCGCGCTTGTAAAGGAGGCCGTCGACCAGAATGTAGTTAGCTGACCGGGCTCTGACCTTGGCAGCCTGGTGTTGGTCATCTGGGAGTTCACCAGTGGTCAAGAAGAGGAAGATGTCGGATGCCCAAGGGATGGGTTCCGTCTGGAGAAATTGCACTTCTTGCAGGTCGGGTGAGATGGCCGGGTGTGTTAGGTATTCGAGGCGAACTCCATGGCTGAGGTCGGATTGATCGGCGGAGGCCAGCTGGGCCATCTCATCTGCTTTGGAGTTCTCCGCCCGAGGTATGTGTCTAATCTGGAAAGTGTTGAAGAGACGGACAAGTGTGAGCGCCATGTCCCTGTAAGTCCGCATTGTGGTGTCCCTGGCATCGAATTCACCCGTGATCTGGCCGACGATAAGTTGGGAGTCACTGAACACGCGAATGTGGCTAACACCAATGTCTTTGGCTAGACGAAGTCCTGCTATCAATGCTTCGTATTCGGCCTCATTGTTGCTGGCCGAAAACAAGAGGCGGAGGGCACATTTGAAGTAACCCCCTTCGGGGGATGTTAGGATGAGACCAGCTCCGCTTCCTTCCCTGCGAGACGAGCCGTCGACATTGAGTGTCCAACAATGAGGGTCTTCGGGCTCGGGCGGGGTTGGTGGGGTTGGAGGGTTAGTGGTTGGGGCCGGATTGGTGAATTCCAAGATGAAGTCGGCTACGGCTTGCCCCCTTGATTGCTGTCCGGGGGCGATAAGAGATGTCGTACTGGCTTAGTTCTACTGACCACTGCATGAGTCTTCCTGAGAGCTCTGGTTGCTGCATGACCTTCTTCAGTGGCTGGTCGGTGAGAACCACTATGGAATGGGCTTGGAAGTAGGGGCGGAGTCGCCTGGAGGCGGTGACCAGGGCCAGGGACAGCTTTTCTAATAAGGGGTAGTTCTGCTCTGCTCCCCTGAGAGCCCGACTGATGTAGTAGACCGGCAGTTGGACTGAGCCGTCCTCTCTGATGAGTGCTGCGCTGATTGCAGTGCTTGATACTGCTAGGTAGAGGAAGAGGGGCTCGCCGGTAATTGCCTGTGAGAGGAGGGGAGGATTGGCCATGCACTGTTTTAACTGTTGAAAGGCTTCTTCTGATTCAGTTGTCCACTCAAAAGTCTGCCGCAGGACTTTGAAAAATGGCAGGCACTTATCCGTTGCGCGGGAGATGAAAACGGTTGAGGGCTGCCACTCTGCCGGTGAGTCTTTGGACCTCTTTAACGGTTTTGGGTGACTGCATTTCGATCAAGGCCTTGATCTTCTCTGGGTTGGCCTCGATGCCGCGCTGACTGACCATGAAACCCAGGAATTTGCCAGAGCCTACGCCAAAGGCGCACTTCTCTGGGTTGAGCTTCATTTGATATTTGCGAAGGGTGGCAAAAGTCTCTTGTAGGTCGG